>CAUYRT010011948.1:27500-37500 GCA_963574885.1 Lepilemur ruficaudatus | reverse complement strand
CTTAGTAGAATGGGTTCCAGCTCTATCCAGGAAAATACAAGAGATGCTATATCACTGTTGTTTCTTATAGCTGAATAGTACTCCATGGAATACATACACCACATTTTATTAATCCACTCATGTATCGATGGGCACTTGGGTTGTTTCCACATCTTTGCAATTGCAAATTGTGCTGCTATAAACATTCGAGTGCAGGTGTCTTTTTTATAGAGTGTCTCTCTGACTTAGTTTCTTCCTTAATTCTAGCTGCCTACCTCTTTATATATTTGCAACACAAAAGTCAATTGAAATCATGCCATCCCCCTGGCTAAAATCCTTAATACTCATAAAATGCTAACTTCTTAATAACATTCTTATCAGAATGCAAAGACTTTAAGATCTGCTCACTCCCTACATCCCTGACTTCAACTTACCATGTTGTTTGCCTTAATCTTTATGCTCTAACCAAGAAGTTTCATGTCAGGTTCATGCTGCTTGAGGTCTTTGGTCTTCCCTGCTATCTTTGCTTAACATGTCTTCCCAGCCCACTTCCCCCAGAACTTGCCATGACTGCCTTTGTCTTGTCATTCAGGCATCAGATCAAATGCTAGCTACCAGAAGCTTATGTCTACCATTCTATTTATGATGCCCTCCCTTAGTTCCATTGACATTACCCAGTTTTGTATAGGTCATACACAAAACATCCCCAATCTAAGTTCATATGCTGGTTTCCTTATTTATTATTTGTTTATTGTTGATATTTTTGATAAGGATATAAATTCTATGAGATTAGGGGATTTCTTTATCACCTTCACACTATGCCCCCAGCAGCTAGAACAGTGCCTGGTCCTCAGGCTTCAATGTATATTCCTTAGGAAAAAAAGAGAGAGAAAAATAGGGAAGGGGGAAAAGGGAAGAAATTTCAGGAATGTCTATGTTAGCACAGTGTTGAGGAGACATTGAATAAAGTCTTCATTGGCACCTTCATAGTTAATCATTCCTTTCTTAGTGCCATAATATTGTGGTTGTTAGATTTATCACACTAAACTTTAATTTGGTTTTGTTTTGTTTTTGTTAATAGAAACTGTGCTCCATGAGGTGCCCTGTTCATCTGTTTATTTCCAATTATCTAGCCTGCTGAAATAATCTATCCTGATCCAGAATAGTTGCTCAATAAATATTTTCTGTTTAATACAGAAGCATTAAAATGTAAAAATATGTGCATTTACGTATAGATACGATATTATTTTCCCACAAAGTTCGTTCTACTGAAATCATAGATATATAAGCTATACTGATGTTTTCCTTATGAGTTTAAACATAACCCACAAAAATCCAGCTCATTTTATGCATCAGATATGTCAGCTTCAGAATTTTCAATGAACCTTTTCCTACTTCTCTAGACCTGCAAACATAATCACTCATAAACTGCATCTCGCATGATACTATTGTTTCATGACCTTTAAAGCTAGATGCCCCACCCACAGCCACTGCTCTTTTAGATATTCCACATTGATTATATCTCAAGGCTAGAGAATGGAAGGAATTGAAATAATCTGAGGTTAAAAAGCTAATTACTTGAATCATAGGTTGAAATGTTTGATGTCATCTTAACTTTCATCATTTTATTACAAAGGTAATACATGAATGTAGTTCTATGAGTTTTTGTCTTTCTCCAAAAAGAAAAAAAAAAAGCAATTGCTTCACATAAAACTGATTTTATTTGTAGTGTTAGAAGAAGTAAGGGTGGCAAAATAAACCTTGGAAGGTCTTCCTTAACGCCATAAACATTCTGAGCAAGGACAAGGATTATGGACAGCACAGTTAAGAGAACGTGAATTTGAAGGGAAATACTGACACTCCATGTACAGAGTCACGTAATTCCTATAGTAAGTTAGAAGCTTCTGAACTACACATATCTACCATTTGAAGTGACCAAAGAACATCGTGGTTTGGTTTGAATGGTATAGAATTAATGCATTCCCCACTACAGGAGCCCTCAGTTCTCTGGTATTATTAAATAAGACACTGTAATTACATAATGCCATAAGACCAGACTATAAACTTTACAATGGCTAAGGAGGACCCTAATGGGCAGACAGAGTGAATGTGGTTGCTGGAGATCTAACAAGAGAGAAGGTAGTCTTAAAGATGGGTCCAGAAGAACTGGGATCACATGGCTTCCTTTAATACTAGGTCTGTGGAAAAAATGGAACCTCAAATTTTAACAAAATTAACCATTATAAAATATTCAAGCTTTTACATGAATTCTCCAGGGAGGCGCTGAATAACAACAAACTACCAGAGTTTCTGGATATTTTTAGGAAGCGCAAGCAATACTGTGTATGCAGTTTAAAACCATACAGACACACACACACACACACACACACACACACACACACACACACAAGTGCACAGAAACTTTAAGAACGGTGACAGTTTTAAATGTTTGGTGTCTACTTTACCTATGGTGCTCTAGTTTTTATTTAAAAAAAGCATAAACACATGATTCAAAGTCAGGTTAAAACACGTGTTTGTTGCATTTCAATTTTGTTTAATCTTTACTGTCCTCTTAAAAAGAGGGACTAATATTGTCAATAGGATGATTGAAGAATTTAGGTTATTTTAGGCAATTGTTTGATATTTATGTTTACCCATCATGCTATAATTCATTTTATATTCAATATTGTACAGCTGCATATATTTTATTTTTCAGTCTTTTGAATTAGGATTAAAATGTTTAATATCTAAATATTCAAAATGCAAATCTATCTGAATTGTTATGGTTCTGCCATGTACACACATCTTTATTTGTTGAGGAAAGAAATAGTGAAAATCATTTTCTCATTTCTCATTTGTTCTATGAAAGCACTCTCACACCGGGTCTAGCTATTATTATTTTTTGTCAATTCCTGGTTTGTTCTGTCTCTTGAATGTGCATGTTCTATGGCCCGTAGTGATATTCAATGATGGGTGCTCTTGCTATTCAGAAAAATGCTTTTCTTCGCCTCTTTACCATAAAGTTCAGCAATGACAACCAGTGATTAGGTTGCATGAACCCTTTCAGTTGCGAATTACAAGAAATGTTTCCTTAAAAAGACGTGATAAAAAAAAAAATCTCTCAGAAATGACTTAATATTAACTGTTTGATTCTCAACCATGAGTCTATAGTATAGAAGTCTATAATCTGCAATACATTCATAAACTCTTTGAAAATCTTAATAATAGGAATTCCAACCAATATAAAAAAAAAAACTTAGAGTAACAGTAATCTGTACGCATAAATCCCACAAGGGTTTTTGCTTTCATAAATAAAGTTTATATGTCTGTCTAATACTCTTAAGGTATTATTTTACACATTTTTTAGTGAGTTACATTTGGAGAAAATAGAGAAAGCAAAATTACACTAAGTTCTATTCTTTTACTGTCATTTTTCAACTCAACAAGAGCTAAAACTTTTATGAAAGTACTACAGTTAATCAATATATTTATAAGAGAAAATCTCAAAAGAAGATGAAATGGATAAAAAAGAGCAGTAAAAAGAAAGTGGTCATGAAAGAACTGATTCTACTTTCAAGGGTATCTTCTTATTTTTTTAGTTTGTTTTAAAATAATAGTCAAAATAAACATAATTTAAAAGATCATACCTTAATTCTATCATAAAATAATTAGAATTTTCTGTTCAGTATCAATAATATGATCCATCATCGGTATAAGATAAACTTTATGAGTGTATGCTTCCGTGTCATTCTATACTATATAATGTGTTTATTTATAACACAAATTCACAAGGTAATATAACTGAAAAATATTTCCAATTAGATTCAGTATTATGGCCCTAAAATGGATGCATTTCTGTTAATATAAAAGTATACCTGGTACATTTTATCATGCATTAGAGATTTTAATCAGGTAATCTACACAGCATCTGGAAACCTAAGCAGAGGCAAAGTCTGCTATAACAAAGGCACTGTAACAGTTCACCTTCAGTGAAGAACAATAATGCATTATTAAATTCACTTTCCTGCTCAGTGGTTACACTTAGCTGACCACAGCAAATTTGCTCTCTGCTTGGTCCTCACAAGTTGGCAGAAAAATAGATTCTGTCACATTTAACGGGTTTAGAAAATGACAGGATGCCTCTTTTGTTTTAACTATAAACCATAATCTTTCAGAAGTAAATATAATTACAAATGCCTTTGGTCATGTCATTCTTAGGATGGATATTATATGTGGGTTATCACAGAAGCATATATCACCATAACTATCATTAATAAATGAAACTGATACTACATATCAAAAAAATCCAGATTTTTTATGGAGCTTTCATTCTATATAATATCATAATTCTTATAATACAATAAAGATCATTTTGAAACCTTATTGAGCTATGAACATTACAGTAACCTGTGGGACTCTGTCTTATGTTATACAAATTAGGATAGTCTATGGTAAAAACATTATATTTTGCAAGCTCAACTTCAACTGCTAGATTATTGCTCAAGTTAAAAATAAATGTTAAAGCTATTGATTAAATATCACCAACATAAAAATACATATGATTGGTTATCTATTAATCCCACAAAAACTTTCTTAACACACATCCCTGTCCTATGAATATATCTATTATAAAAACACATCTATTATAAAGAAAATGCCATGTTTCTTATTTTAAGACTGTTTGGATTATTATGTTGTCTAATATTTATCATGAAGTAGGAGAGAAATAATATTCTGTAATGATGAACCCTATTACTTTCCTAGAAATATTTCCATAAGTAATAAGTGCAAATTATAATCCAGTTCCTTATGGATAATGAAGTTCATTGATAATTTTATTAAAAAAAAAACTGATATCTAATGGTTTCACATAAATGTTACTATAGAATGCCTTACAACTAGGTACAAGAGGTTTGCTAACCAACACCAAAGAAAGATTGCTTCCTTACTTGACAACAAGTATCAGTTACACAAGGAAGTATTTTTATGGTATTCTGAAATGTATTTCTAAGGGCTCTTTAACTTTATTGTAAGTTTGACCTTATTTGTCTTAATGATCATTATTTAGGAAAAAAATGGCATAACTTGCCTTAATATTTAATTAAACAAATAAGCTATGCAAACCTTCAATAAAAAGGTAAATGTTGGAAAATATCAATTAAAGAAAACAAATGCATTACTCGACTATTTAAGATCCGAACAAAATGTTTTCTTTACAAGTAGCATACCAGGTTTACAATTATAAACATATTCTCTAGGTTATGTGTTCAATATATAAGTTTATTCATATAATATTTTACATTTTATTATTGATAATATCATACAAATCATTAGATGCCATAAAAGAGAAGTCTTTTGCTATAATCAAATGAAAACAGTGTAAAAACACAAAATTTTTGCATGGAATTTCAGTGACATGTTTACATGATGTTAAAAGCTAAATTTTTGCATTATTGAAAGAGAAAAAGAATACCCTATGAAATTTGCTTTGCAGTTGATTTCAATTATGTTGATTCTATGGGTTCTAAAAATGAGTTGCTGCAGAATTCCATGGAGCTTTTTAAACATTTAATATCCTTTAGCTAGCTCTCCTTTTAAAAAGTTATTGACATTTATGGCAAAATCACTGATCTTTGCCCAGTTCTTTTCAGCATTACAAATTTCAAGATTGTACATCAAGTATAAAAAGCATATTCTGGTACAGATAAGCCTGTTATATGACAATGAGAAAAATACAGCTTATTCTTTAATCATCTGAGTTAATTTCACACCTGCTGTAAGTTTCTTCATTTGGTGTTAAAATTTTTAAATAATTAGTTAAAAATAATTGCTACAAAGAGAAAATATCTCTCTTTTGAGGCTTGTCTAAACCAATGAGAGTGAGTCTATTTAATCTCCAACCACTGCTATGATTTTGAGAACGCTGAAAGTCCATAAGTGTTTCATACATGAATTTTGTTAGGACAAATTTTTTTTGTGCAAAGGAAAAATACAAACTCTAAATTCTAACTCTGAAGTTACTCACTGTACCATCTGTACACTGTAGAGAAAAGAAATCCTAACGTGGTCTACCTCTATATAAGGTACTTTGGCTATTTGAAACCAAAAGTGATATTCAATTTGGACAATACATGGGCATTTTGAGGGGATTAAACCTCAAGAATTTGTATCTCCAGCAATTATATTCCAAGCCTACGAAGGTTATCTTAGGATAACAAGGATCACAGTGAAATAAAATACATTTATGAAAGGAAATGTTAAAGACCCTCGAAAAATTGAAATTAATGGCAAAAAAGAGGCTGCCTCCAATATTATTGGCAAAGACATCTCTTTCCTTTCACCCATTGCCTAAATAGGAAAGCCACATTTAAGTTGGGAAACAACATGGGCTGTGTTGATGGTATCTGAAGGATTTGGATTCTATGTTTATTGGGATCTGAAGGATTTAGGTTCACTATAAGAAACTCAAGGCAACAATAGAAAAATTTAATTGTATCACTTTTTGCCTCTGAGTTACATCTGGAGAATACACTGGAATCAGCACACATCCTTCACTGGAGTCATTTATGGATTCATAATCCAATGTTGTTTTTTTCACCAACTTTAATACTAATAAAGATGATATGAACTGAAAAATCAAAATATTTAGATGATAAAACAAAAATTTCAAGAGCAAATGAATACATTTCAATTCAGAGGAAAAACTAGCAAAAAACACTTTGATTTGCCTAATGCTTCTTTCTCCATGAATAGAGACATAGTTAAAATTCTGATTTATTTGTCATTAGACAGAGGGACTAACATTCTTGATCAGATATTCTGGGCCAAATACTTTTCTAGAAGATACATAGGGTATCTAATTTCAATCTTGTGAGGTAAGTAGATATATTACACTTAAACTGTCCACCCGCCTTGATTGGAATATTTTCCTAGATACAATTAAGAAGCACAACATGGATTCGAAGAATATTGTACAGTTCATCTCTCAAAATTTTCCCTTGATTACAGCACTTAATTCATAAGATAGATCTTGTCCTGTCTTCTGTCGCATCTGTAAATAATAGCAAAACGCAGAAAGACATTTTATCCCTAGCTTTAGGTTTAAACAGACAATTTCTGCTAAGGTTGACCAAGAAGAACCACATCTTCTCTCCTCTTAAACATGATAGTCATTTCCTGCATATATGTTCCCTAGGATTGTCCCATTGTTACTACTAAAACACACACTGTCTATGGCAATTCTGAAACAAGATGTAGGGGTAGAACTATACATATTGGGTGGGCGTGGCAAACGGAATGGAAATCTTCCTGTGTATTCATCATTGCTAACAAAATGTAAAGGAAAAACAAGCCATAAAACACATAACCACTTTTGAATAGATGTTACAGTTTAGGCTAACAAGAAGTCTGACATTTTTTTAAGTAACTCCTATGTATAGGTTTAACCCTCAGTATCGTCAATTTTACTCAGAAGCTTCTCATTAGTATGGTCTTGAAAGTACAATGTTTTATGGCCTTTATTTAAAATTCATCTCTAAATTTTTAGCAACAAGCACAGTGCTTGCCACATAGTAGGTAATCACAAATTGCTGAATTGATAAATAAATGAACACATTTTAAAATTGCTTACTGCTTTATAAATGGTAACTTCACTAGAAAGCTGTTAAGAAATCATTTATAGTGATTTTATTTAAACGTTTGATATTACGACTGTAAAACTATCCTATACCCTTCCACATATGTTTCCTGTAATTGTGTTCTTCTAAGTGCTATCACTTACATCCAATGACAATTGATGAAATAAATCATTCACTCTTTTATTCAACACACGACAGTGCACCAGTCTGTGTGACAGGCACTGAAGATCCAGTTGTAAATAATGTAGGCCCAACCACATGCTCCCCGAACTTGCAATGTAGTGAATTATGACTCCTATATTCCTATCAGGCCCCTCCAGATTCCTGTCCACCCTCTCTGCCTTGCTCTCTTGATCTGTGTGACTTCAAGATATGCCCTCTGGATGGGTGACTTAATTGAACAAGCCAGATGGTGCACAAGAATGTGCCAGCCAGGCTCCTACTACACCCTGGATTACTGCATTCTCCTCTGCCCATGCCCTGAATTATCTAACTCCTATGAGCTGTCTGTTTTCTGATGGGCCCCTAACTGATGCAGTACAACTTGTATACAGTATATCTATACAGATGTAACAGTTTGTTCGTTCTCATAAACAAAAACTCTATTATTTTCAGGTGCTACTAATTCAATTTTTAAAGATGAGGAAACTGAAGGTCAAGAATGTTATATAATTTACCAAGTTGACAGTTTTAACCAGGGCTTGAATACAGAGGTCTACCTCCAAGGCTGTGTTCTTTTCCCTCATGCTAGAATCCTTCTAGAGATAATCATTTCTTAGATGAACATAAAATTATTTTGTGAGTCTGAGAGTTTTCACAATAGCTTTACATTACTTGTGTCATGGTAGAATGGATAATAAATAATAATGATAATAAAGTCAATATATAGCAAATTATTAGAAAGTATTAAAAAACTTTATTTTCATGTTTTACTAATAACCTCAAAGTATTTCATAGCTATCCCTATATTATAATTAATTCAAAGATAATATTCAGGGCACAAAATTTTACTTAAACCTGTATCTATACTTCAAATGCAGAAAGAAATAAAGAAAAAAGAAAAGAAAAGAAGGAAAGGAGAGACGAACCTATGAAACATGCACCTAATTAATGATATCAGTTTCTACAAGTAGTTTTTATCTAAAAAATTTTTAACAAAATATAGACCACAAAATCATTGAATTTTGCTCTCTTCCAAATGATAAACCGTAAATTAAAATGTTATTACAAGTTTGAAATACCTAGTCATCATAATTTTTTAAAAAATCCTAACTTGTTTTTAATAAATTCGCAAATGAAAAGAAGACTAAACCATTTGTTTCCTTCATTAACAATCAGGAAGATCGTTATTTATTAATTCTTCTACAGCAAGAAGTTACAATTTAAAAGCGGGGAAGAGAAGTGTATCAGCACTTCCAAACTTACGAGAAGAGCACAGAACAGCAGACTTCATAAAAGGGCATAATTTTGGTCACTTAAAGACATACGAGAAGAAGAAAAATCCCTCATGGTTGTGACCTGGTACAGGCTGATACATATTGATGTCGAAAATTATATTTTACTTAGTTTTAAAGTAATTTGGCTCCGCATGTCAAACATGAGATCAACTTTCTAAAGTTTACATCACTTGCTATAAAATTCTTAAAAAACAATCCTATCAATTCTGTCCTCACATCATGACCTTGTAAAAACACATAGGATAATCAGATTGATTTACCTGCACAAAAGTACAATCCTTAAACCACTGCGAACAAACTTAACATTTTTCAAAAGAGGGATATGTAAAGAAGAAAATTAATTATGGCTATTTTAAAAGTAGATTTTCTAACATATATCTTAATTATTTGCACTGGACATAAATTAATAAATTTCTTAATAATATCTTTTTAAAATGGTTCCTTTTAATCTGGAAATTTATCAATAAAAATTTTAGATATTATAATTTTGATATGAAATTATACAACATTACAACCTTAGGCTACTTTATTTAGAACGGAAGCAAAAACAATTGTATATAAGAATTTAGAAACACAGAGCATTCATTCCTAAAGTTTAATCACCACTTAGGTAGAGCGATATGCAATTACTTTTAAAAAGCATCTCCATACACAGTATATTGCATATAAGTAATTCAAGGAACTATCAAGGCTATAAAGATTAAATAAGAAGGAGAAAATATCATTAAAAACCTCAGCTATGGTTTAAAAGTTAACTAAGCAAAGTGATCTAGTGAACAATCCTAATTAAAATGCCTGATATAAACAAAGCTTAGACCAAAAGCAGTAAAAACAATTGAATACTTATTTTATTAATCTAATGAATCATGTATCATATCATTACAACTTTGTATATATCATTAATTTCATTCCTTTCACTTAAGCCTT
>CAUYRT010011948.1:0-25000 GCA_963574885.1 Lepilemur ruficaudatus | reverse complement strand
CGTGTGAATAGTTCAAAAACAGAATTTCTAAACATCAGAGGAGATCTGACTGTATTTTTGAGCCATCCTGTTTTAGCCCATCCATATCTGATACCCAGTACCTCCTTGTAATTTGCACAACCAAACATATTTGTTCCTCCATGACACATTGATTGAATAAATTCAGGTCCAATAAAATTGTATTGAATAAGTTAAGACTATTTTTAACACTATAAAAATTTAATCGAATACTTCAAAATCATTAATATAAAAATAACTGATTAATATAGTTACTTTAGCAATATTTTCTTCCAAAACCATGGCACATTAACAATCTTGATATATGTAATCAACACACTCTCTATAATATCATGGTTTCAAATTTCCCATTTGAGATCAAAAATCAATCATACCTGTGATATTATGAATTGCAAACAGATAATATTCAAATTCAGTGGTTTAGAACATGTATACTTTCCCATTTATATAATCAAGCCACATGCCCATCAGCTAATTTGATAGTACTATAGTTTCCACTGAATATTTATGAGTCAAGCATTTCAGATATATATTATCTCACTTAACTCTGAAAAGAAATGTATCACACCCCCTAATGCCAGACCCTGTGCTATATATGAAAGAAGGTAAGACATAGCTCCTGCCCTAAAGGAGAAGTTTGGGCTGAACACTAATGTCTAAGAAGGCATATATACCCCAGGTAAGGAAAGAAACCAGAATCATCTGGGAAAGAAGAGAAGATATTTGAGAAATATGAAAGTTCAATATGATGGTATGGTCGTCAAGGTGCATGGAGTAAAAATGAATAAACATACTTTATACCAATTGCCCTCATTACAAGATAGTTATGAAAATCTTATAGTAAGCATTTTCTTAAGTTGTCATTGAAATATTACTATAAGCTCAGCTTCTAGAAGTTACAATTCATAAAATAATATAACCAGTATCTTAAGAAAGTTTCACCTTAGCAGTGGCTTTGCATATGAAATCTGCTATCCATTTAAGAAAGAGCTCTGGGATCCAGAGACATTTGTTGTTGTCCAGTGTTATGAATCACAGAATTAAAAGTATCAGTATAAAGTTCAACACCGTTCTTTCACAGGCTGGGAAACTGAGGAGGATAATTACATGAGTAGGTAAAATTTATGGAGAATATTTGCTAAGAGATTTTTAAGATGTGTCAAGAAAATTATATCTGAAGGATGTAAGTGAAGAAGGAGTTGCATGTTAGAGTATTTTAAAGATAAAAATACTCACGGCCTTATAATGTGTGTTCACATTATCAAAGTATAGAAAATTCTAAAGAAAAGGGGCTTTCAGTCTATGCACATATATAGTCACACGAGATACAAACAAGTTCAGGGATATTTGTAACCTTTACTGTTAATCAATGTGTGTAATGTCAACCTAGAATTTAAAAGAAGAAATCCATTTATTTATTTATTTTTAAGCTTTATTTAAATTGCTATGTAATAGACGTATATATTTCTATGTAATAGATGTATATAGATGTGATAATTTAACAGATTCATATGATTTGTAAAGATCAAATCAGTGTCATTAGGACACCTATCACCTATATATTTGTCTTTAGAAGCATTTGAATTATTTTACTCTAGTTACTTTGAAATATACAATAGATTATTGTAAACTATGGTCACCCTACTTATCTATCAAACACTAGGTCTTATTCCTCTATCTAAGTGTATATTTGGACCCAGCAATCAAGCTCTCTTCACTCCCACCTCCCTCCCCCAGCCTCTGGTAACTACCAATATACTCTCTATCTTCATACGCTCTACTTTTTTTAGCTCCCACATATGAATAAGAACATGCAGTATTTGTCTTTTTGTGCTTGAGTTATGTCACTTAACATAATGGCCTCCAGTTCCATCCATGTTGCTGCATTTCTAAAGACTCAATCTTAAGTAAAGTTAGAATTTTTAAACAATGAAAAATGTGCAAAAAGAAATATATTTCAAAAAATTATTTCCACAAACTTGAGAAAAGTAATGGCGTAGTCATTTTTTAAAAAGTGCTTTGTATAAAAATGGTCAACAAGGTTGGATGCTAGGTCTAAAATACTAACAAGAGGCAAAAAAAAAAAAAAATATGGCCAGTTTGCTAAATACATTAGTACCTTTAACGCTCTGTCCTTCTCTTTAGAGCCCCAACATGAAAATCTTATACACAAGGATGTTAAACACTGGAAATTGTGAGCACTATCCAACAAGCAGAACATGCCACAGAAGAAATGTATTGTTGCCTTGATGCAAATCCCCTGTATTTCCTGCCTTTCTTCAAATTAGTCCTGCTTCTGAAATGCTGATGTCCTACAGGAGTCACTAGTGAAAGAAGGTTTTCTGATTTCTTATGAAAACAAATGAAGGAAAAAGCTTTAACTTCAGAAGAAATTAGGCTACATATTAAGAAAAATTCTGCACAACTCTAGTAAAAAAGCTAAGGGGGGTGAGACAGAAAGAAAGATAGAGTATTTCTGCACTTTATTTGCCTTTTTTTCCACCTATCTAGTTTTCAGTAAATATTACTAATTGATTATATCATATAAGAATACTTAATCTAAGACTAAAATACAATTATATAAATTAGGTATTCAAAAGTTAGCCCCAACTATCAATGTTTTCTACAATTGGAAGAAATTAATATTATAGGCTTATATCTATCATATATTTAATTTTTGACAAGTCAAAAATTAGATTAATTCTGTAATAGCAAAAATGTGCACATTAAATTACAGGCAATGTTAAAAGAATGCTTGAAAATGTGTTGAAAGGAGCAGCAATTTAAGGAAAACCAAAACCAAATTATGCATGAGAGAAAAATCCTGTAAATTAGCATCAATGCACAAATGAGTGGGAGAGAAGCAGAGAGGTGCAGCACCAAGGAACAGTGAGTCTGTTTATGTAACTCAAATGTCAATGATTATTGCCTATTTCACTATATTTAGACTGAGGAAAATGACCAGCAATGTTTTTAAAACCCAGAGAGTTCTTGAGAACTCGGGATGTTTGGAAAAATTAAAATACAGTACGATTGTTTTTTAAATCACGCTATGTGTGGAATCTGAGTTTTCCTAAGCACACAGATTTGGAAAACTCCTGATTTTAAATGAAGTTTATAATCTTAAAAGGATTTTTTTCTTACATTTGAAATGACAGCAAGAGTATTTTATGTCTATTAGTTCTTGATACACACATTTATGTTTTGAATGTGCTTTAACTATATGGCTCCTAAGCCTCAAACGCTATTAAAGTGTTCTTTATTTTAAAAATGAATGATAGAATTTACTCAGCAGTTGGTATTTCTGATTTCTAATGCTTATAAAGCCACTGGTCCTTCCGCTGATGGCAACTTAATTTTTTTGTCAAATAGATGGAGCCAAAATCTATTTAATATTAAGAACATAAAATGTTTAAAAGTTACTGATGATGAAGATTTCGAATGACAGTGATTCTCAGCATATAAATGAATTTTGGTATCTATTTTTAGAATCCATGTTTTCTTAAGAATTACCTTATGGGTGATTTAGATGGTAGGCAGAAAATTACATTAAAGTTCAAGCCTAAAATGACACAAACATATAATTAATTTCTCTACAAATGTCTCTAAATGAAGTTACTTGTTTAATACAGATATGAATAGTAAGAAAGTTACAGGGCTATTATGAAGCATATGATAAATGTAGCCATGAAAGAAAACAATTTTTAATTTAGTAGACTCTATCAATCTAGAAAGCCCATGAATATTTACTATTAATTCAGTATGCTGAAAACTAGATAAAAGAGAGAACATGTATGCAAGAAAAAGGGCATCACATAACAAAACACTTACTATAGGACAATCAAAATCTATTAAGTTTCATGATTATATGTCTACATTTGAAATCAATGGTAATTTCACATTTCTAGGAAGAATGTCAAAAATATATTTTACATTGTAAAATATATGTTAAAATATTGGGAAACTATTGAGATATGATCAAGGTCTTTGTTCTGACAGCAAAACCATTTAGAACACCTTGATGTGGTAAGACGTACCATTAGTGATATAGTAAGTTTTTATGTATATTCATGGTCAGAAAGTTCTACTGTGTTTCATATAAATGTACTTTCTAAAGGTCAGATAATTCCACCTTTTGCCTTGCTATTAATCCTTGAAGAATGTAATTTTCATAGTTGTTTTAACTCTCCACCATCTCTTAGAATCTTCTAGTGTTTCAGCTGAGATCAGTATGCCCTCAAAGAATGCCAATCTATTTAAAACAAATGCAATACACAGGTGACTCCAAGAAGTTTACAGTCTAGTAGTGGAAGCACGCCAGTGAGGAAAAAAACCTTTCAAATAACAAGGGAAATGCTTTAAAAGGTGTCTAGATCAACCTAGTAGATTGTTTCAAAAAAAAAAATGCTCCATGGTGGTAAAATTATAATAATAACAAATAAATAAAAAAATAGACTACACTCATGACTTATAAAAAATAAATAATCATGAAAAGTATAGCTCCTCTCAATTTGAAGCATAAGGTTGCATAAAGCTCTCCACCAAAAATTCCAGTGAGATTCATTATTCTGATTATGGTACTAGCCGTGCCTTTGGTGTTCTCTTCACTACCATTTCTGAACTTTAACATTTCTCTCCAAGTCCTTCATCACCAGGGTTCTGCAAGACAATTAAGTCCTAATGTCCTGACATCCACTGTATATTATAAATTGACTTCCCTTTTATGCATCTCAAGTTAAACTGGATAAATGGCATCCATTGGAAATTTGAAAAGAGTCACTCAAATAATTTTCCATAGGGTTTTATTTTTTTCCTGAACCCTTGTAGACAACGACTGCTTAACTCATACAATTAATTATTATATTTAAATATCATTACTTAAAACTTGAATCTTTGGTGAAACTTTATATTTTATCACCATGCTAATTTTCATAGTATTGCTATGCAGGAGTTTTTGATTAAATGTAAAAGGTGTATGTCAAAATATATATACTGCATAATGTCAATAACATTTTTCCCCATTGTTGAAGAAGAGCTTGTGAAAAAATTCAAATGAGAAATTTAGAGACTATCCGGCCTATAGCACATTTAGCTTAGTAATAACACTGGATATCAAATTTCAAAATGAATAATTAGAGTATTTCCTTAATGCTATTTCTCAATTATGTCTAGATTTTAACATGTTAGTATCTAGAAAGGATTGCCATTTTCTCATTGACATTCTATAGTGTAGATAATCTAAGCTGTAGAAATATGGTACTCTTTCTCCCTAAGCCTAAGAGACTTAGCAAACCTACTTCCACGTTGAGTGGAAAATGTTTTATGCAAGCATTTTTACTTTTTTGTGAGTAGTCTCTCTGGGGGGGGAGGAGTTGATCTTCCTTAACTTAATCTCTTTCCATGCCTTTATATCTATTTGATTATTTAAATACTCAAATTTATAAATTTTCCTTTTGACAACCAATTAATTGTGCCCTTTGTATATTTTCCAAAGAAATAATTCTTATTTATACCACTGATTATTTGACAGATATGTCAAAAAAGATAGGCAAAGTACCCAATCTACATTTATAAAATTTGAAAATACTAAGTTAAAATGAAAAAAGAAGTAGAGGGTCTGCTATATTTATAGTTTAACACTTACGATTTGAAAATATGTATTTGCATCCACCTGATTAAATTTCTAATATGCAAACTAAAATAATATTTCAATTTCTTCATGACATAACTTCATGAAATAGGGCATGAAAGTATACATTGTTGCCTGTGAAAATGGGTTAGGTTGATACTAAGAAAACTTAAGTAGGAAACTGTTGTAGCTTTGTACTATCTGGGATTTGTTACATACACTTTGAAACACCTACAAATACAATGACTTATAAAATTTGTTTCTATTTTCTTATTGGTTCAAAGATCACATTTTGTTTTAATCCAACAAAAGATTTGCAATCATTCTTGGCATATGGTTATTGTTCTCTCATGCTAAGTAAAATAATAGTAACTCTAAAGGCATTGAGAAAGACACATAGTAGGCCTTTAGGAACTAAGAGATAACAATTGGGACAAACAATTCTCCTCTCTTTCAAATATAGTGGGTATTAAATTGCAACTTACCTTTTGTATAGAAGAAATCCAGCGGGTCTTCATCATACTTCTTTTTTGTTGAGTAGGTGTAATTTTTACTTAGTATTCTAGGTTTTTAAAATATTTATATGCTATTTTACATAATATAGATATATACCTAATACTGTGATTAAAATCTAGTTTGTAAATTGAACAGAAGAAATAAGGACACATAATCATACATTACCTTTTTCAATATGCATCCTTTTCGACTCATGTCCCATGTCATGACCAGCCAAATCTCCCTCTTTGGGCCCAGGGAGTACATTTGGTGATAAGCCCATTAGCATCTGGTTCATGGACAACCCATTCTGATGGACAGCTGTTAAGCCCGAAACAAAAGAATAAACACAAAAACACCGTAACACACAAGGTTCAAATAACTCAATTTAACTCTTTTGGACTCAAAAGTAAATATAATGTAATGGTCTAACTTTAAAATTACAATATATCCCTAAAAACACTATAAGAATTGATAATCAAGACAATTCTTGAGGATAAGCAAATAATATAAAAATTGACATCATTTCACTTTATTTTTATTTTGCATAAATTAACTTTGCTAATAGCTGAGATGATTTTGAATGGCTACACCAGTATGATCAGTACCAACGAACTATTCACTCTTTTAATCTATTGCATCAGATTCTTTCTCCAGCATATAACCTTCCTTAATTCGGCAAGGACTACAATCTTAACATTAGGAGTTCTCTAACACTATGAAGTTAAAATTTAATAGATAATAATCTCGTGACCTGAAAGGGCAAATAGTTTCCTACAAGTTAAGGCACTAGAATCATGGTTTCAATGTTCCCATTCTACTGTAGCCAATAAAACACAAAATTTCATAGATAACAAAGTATTTCTTAAAAAATGGTTTTGACCTCAAACTTGAAAATAAAAATGACCATTTGTTTAAAATAGATTTCTTGAACTATTAACAATAATCTGTCACTAATGTAATAATGGCAAAATAGATGATCAAACACTCATGATTTTCACAATCCAATCAATAAATTTACTTAATGAATTGCCCATGAAAAATCTTGGTTTTCTGCAAAATTGAAGGAAAAATAATCATTCCTGAAAACTTTACTTTCTCTGGAAAAGAGAAATTTTTAATATATTATAAGAATATAGTAGGAACTGCCGTTTAGCAACAACCATTAGTAATAACCATTTTTATTAATTTACTTTTTTAGACAGGGTCTTGTTCTGTTGCCTGGGCTAGAGTGCAGCGGCATCATTATAGCTCACTGCAACCTCAACCTCCCAGGCTCAAGTGGTCTTCCCACTTGAGCCTCCCAAATAGCTAGGCCTATAGGCACGTGCCTTCAAGCCAGGCTAATTCTTCTACTTCTTTGTAGCGACAGGATGTCACTGTGTTGCTCCAGGCTGGTTTCCAACTACTGGCCTCAAGTGATCCTCCTGCCTTAGCCTCCCAACGTGCTAGGATTTCAGGTGTGAGCCACCATGCCCAGCCTAGTAATAATAATTATTTCAGGGAAACCCAATAAATGAAAGTTTGATAAAGAATGGAATATTTTCATAGCCTTGAGATATCTCCTCTCAAGATACTTACTGTCTATAAAAGTTTTAAAAAAATGTAACATTGCATTAGAAAAACCTGGTAGTTACCAACTTACCAAAGTGATAAAGTTCTCACTAGCATTGTAAAAATATATGTCTCTTGAACTGATTCACTGGAAGGATACAGTGAATCACAGTTGTATGATTCCTCCCAAAAATCTATAACTTAAATCTAATCAAGAGGAAACATCAAGAAAATCCAAACTGAGAGACATTCCACAAAATAAATGGCCTGTACTCTTAAAAAATTTTATGGTACTTAAAGACGAAAAGGACTAAGGAACCGTTCCAGATTAAAGAAAACTAAGAGGATACGACAACTAATTATGTGTAATCCTGGATGGGTTTTTGGAACAAGAAAAAAAATACTTTGCAATTAAATGATTAATGGGAATATTGATGAAACCTGGATTCTAAATTTATAGTACTGAAACCTACAGTGAGATTTTAGTACCTTAATAGTGTCATTTTCCTGATTTTGATTATTTTTCTGTGGTTATGTAAAAAAATTACTTCTTTGTAAAAAATAAACAGTGAAGAATTTAGGTAAAGAAGCATTATATGTATGATAGGGGCACTAAATGATATTTTGCCTTTAAGGACATATCTCTTTCAGAGAGATTGCTTGATTGATTACATGAATCAGAATTATTTGTATTTTATTTGAAAACTTTGTTAGTCTAAAATTATTTTTAAATGACAAAACCAAATACACATATATGCACATATATATATGTATGAGTGTGCATATGCATATAATTCCATTTTAACAATTATGTTAGCCCATGTATACAAAAATGTCTCCCCTGTTTCTATCAGGAATAAAAAAAGAATACAATCATTAATAAAATAACATGAACGTGTAACAAAACTCTTTCAAATCTTCCTTAATCTGTCCATCATTTCCACTTAAGTATTATGAAGAAATGTTTTTTTTCTGTATAGAACAGCACCTTTTCAATGATAATATCTTATAAAAACATTAGAATTAAAACCGATATTCACTGTTAAATTTCTGACTCTACTGTCAGCAGCATAGCATAAAAGCATATGGAAAATATTTTATTTGAAAAATGTTTTGAGGTAGTTCATAAAATTAAGAGAATATGTTTTAGTCAAGTCAAATCAAGTATTTATATTCGATATTATATTGAACTATATAATTTTCAATAATTTACTACTTTTATTTATAATTTTATTACATAGAATTTAATATAATAATTAAATTATCTACTTCAATAGCTCCCAGATTAAAACGTTTTGCTTTGTACCAATATTCTTTTATAATCTACAAACACATTGTCTAGGATATGTTTTCCTACTATGAAAGTACTCTCAATAACAAAATAACTCATAAATTTTATGTAATTAGGTAATGTTTATACTATAAATATAATTTAATAAAATAATAACTAAATCCTGGAAATAGTACAATAAATAGTGGTTTTATCAACCAAGCTATTCTCTTTCAATATATTTATTTTATTGGAAAAATTAGTCTTAGATTCTCATACAGACACAAAATCACCTGTTAATGGAACAGCCTTTTAACTTTACTCTGAATTTTCTTGGCTATGAGGACCAAGATTATATATTGTGAAAATAAGATGAAATAAAATATAGCCCCACTTTTTAAATTTTAATAATAACAATATATGACAATAATATGCATTACTGATTGTTACTAAAACCTAAAATTTGGTCAACTTCAAATTCTACAATCCATTGAACATTTGAATAGCTAAGAAATATTTTTTTAAAAATCTATCATTTTGAATTTGATTTCTTTTATTCTTTGTGGATATTTTCTTTAATACAATAATGAATTTTAAAAACTAATGAATTACAGAAACATCAGAGGTGGGGTTTAAGGAATAAAGTTGAATAATCCATAAGCAGTATCCCTAGACATTAGGTATTTGAGAACTGGTCCTGTTTACTTCAGAAACTAATCTAGAAGGTGACTTACTTTCTCTGTTTCATAGCTCAAATCTTTATGTGGGACATCAAAGACAGGGCGTTTATATCAGGACCTGTTAATGTAGTATCATACCTCATGATAGTGCGAACTGGGAGACATAATTCTGAGAGATGGCTATTGCTACAGAGCTTCAGAACATGATACATCTGAGATCTACTTGGAATGAGGGCATTTTGATGAGAAAAGCCAGCTGCACCTAATAAAGTTTAAAATGGTGACAAGTGAAAGTATGAGACCTACGGATTCTGTCAGAAGAGCTCTCAGTCCGCGCTGGGGAGCTGGACACGCTGCTGCTGCGATGTGAGGACGGGTGACTGCCAGGCCTCCGGCCCTCCTCCAGAGAGGGGGCGGGCGAGGGGCTGTCAGGAACACGCTCCTGCACCGCCACGGGAGGGGAGGGGGGGAGAAAACAGGTACATTCAGTCGATCTTTACTTCATGAACGCTGACTTTTGTTAGCACAATAAGAAATGTGAAGAAAATAAACATTATTTCATCAGTATTTAACTGTACTAAACGACATCTTCTACCTTGAGCAAAGCTAAACAAAGGGAAAGACCATTTATGAAATTATAGTTCCAGGGGTAAGCATCCCTGTAGTAATGGTAACTCTCAATCCCCTCTTTGGACAAAAAGTGAGCCCAAAGAATACAAGCGAAAATATCTGATTAAGAACCCATTAAACAACAAAAAATTAAGAGAACAAAGCAGGATTCAATTTTAGGTACTTGTTATTTCGCAGAAATCTTTAAATGTATTCTCTTGTTTCAGCAAATATCTAAGAATCATTCAGTAGATGAATTATCAACATGACTGATCATAATAGTAATAACAATATCAGAGGAGTTAACAACTATTTCATCATGGCACTGCTGTGGACATACTTAGATGATCACATTTTAAGGCATCACAGAAATAGATTATTATTTAACATTGAAATATTCTTTGATTTAAACAGTTCTAAGAGTACCTACCAGCCCTAGCTACAATTCAGTCACACAAATGTATTTACGGGAGAATTCATGAAATACATTATCAGTTGTGTCCCAGAGAAATTTGGTATTGTGTTTCCTCATTCACACAATGAGTGTTTTGTTAACAGGTATCACTGCATACCTCCCCGGCTGACAAAACTCTGTCCCTTTCCCATTAGACTAATATGCAGGTACCTTGTATAAATGCCTCCAATGAGCTATTACAAATGGAGTTACAGATTAAGAAAGAAAGTACCATTTGTTAACATCTTCTACTTTGAGTAACAGACATAGGCCTTGATGAACTATCTTTACACTAATTAATAAATATTTAAAAGTGTAGAAGTAAATATCTACACAAGAAATAATAAGTATATTATTCCTTATTCAGGTGAAAAGATGCAAATATTAAAAGAAGAAAAGTTCTAAAACATAATTGGCCCGCAGGAGGCTAATTTTTCCAGAATAACAATGGTTCACTTAATATGGAAAACAAAGAGGAGGCTCAAGGTTTTGTACTATCAGTAAGAATGAGGGTAATGCAGATCTTTCTTTGGTCAAAGTGATTTCATTAGCCTCGTGGTGGTTTGAAATCCTGTTGTATGTCAGAATCATCTGGAAAGTTCTTAAATGTGCCTATTCTTGGGCTTCACTCCCAGAGAATCTGATTTACTGAATGGTATGGCTCAATTGTGTCCACAAAAAAAGATAGGTTGAAGTCCTAATCTCTCGTACCTGTGAATATGAATTTATTGGGAAATAGGGTCTTTGAAGATGTAATTAGTTAACATGAGGGCATACTCGAGTGCTGGCTCTTAATCCCACGTGACTGGTGTCCTTATAAGAAAATACTGTGAAGATGGAGGGAAGGATGTCAAGCTGGAGGCACAGACTGAAGTTACGCAGCAACAAACCAAGGAATGTCAAGGATGGCCAGCCCCCCACCAGCAGCTACGAAGAGGCAAGGGAGGATTCTGCCTGTAATCCCAGAGGGAGCATGGCCCTGCTGACATCTTGATTTTGAATTTCTAGACTCCAATAATTAGAAATAATTAATCTCTATTGCTATAAACAATCTAGTTTGTGATTCTTTTGGAAATTAATACACTAGGTCTGAAATGGGGCCCAGACTTCAGTATTTTTTAAAGACCTTCCAGGTGATTTTAATATGCAACCAAGACTGAGCACCACTTTCGTCATACCCTTTTAATTTTCCAATGCTGTACCTCGTCAATAAATGTTTTCAACAGGTATGCCGAGGCTTCATTTTTGAGGAGTATGAAGAATAAAATGAAAATAATCAGAAAACAAGGCCAAGCCCTTTTCCCAAATCCATGTCATAAATGGTGTCCTAAAATATGTTCCATTAAATTAAAAAAAAAAATAGTGCTACAAGAAACTTTATGACAAAACAATATTGTAAAGAAAGAAAAAGGGAAAAAATTGTCAACCAAATTCTACTCTGAAAAGTTGCAATGCATATTAAAATCTTGTTGTAATGATAACTTGTTGAACATTAGGAGCTTTTGGACTGGTCTAACTTGCGGATTGGCTTCTGTAAAAGACAATAACCGCTCCTCTGGAAGGACAGCTGTATTGTCAGTATTGTACCAAAAACCATTAGCCCTTTGCCTTAATTAATCAGAGGTTAAGAATTAAGCTCCTTACTTTCTGCAAATAGTAAAATTGACTGATATATAGGTAAATGTAAGCAACACACAATCTATTTTCCAACTCAAGTCATGTGGTTCATTCCACTTGAAAGACTGCAAACCAGCAAAAGACAGGGAGAGAGAGAAAGAGACAGACAGAGGAGAGGAGAAATGGGGAGAGGAAACGGAGGCAGGGAGGGAAAGAGACAAACACATATACTCCAGATATCTTGTTCAGGGAAGTTATGGCATATCATGCATTTGTTATACTCTAGGATACTAAAGAAAGATGAAATCCAACTGCCCAATTTGCAGATTAAAATATTTTAAATCTACATCTACAATAACATGAAAAATGAACACATTACCAGTTACTTTCCAAATTAAATAAATGAAGCATGTTATGCTTCTAAATTGTCTAAGGTCTTTAATCCACATGGCAAACAAATGGCCTAAACTTTTAAGAAAAAAACACAAATATAATTTAAAAGAGCAGAGAATCCACATCTGGATGCCTAAAGTTACTTCTTATCTTCTAATTAAAATTTAAAGTATTTGGGATTAAAAATCTTTTTCTTAATATTGATCCCTACCTTAAACTGTGAAGCAACTTCAAATGGCACTAAGGCTCATATCAAATCTTGCAATCACACATCAAAAGATGATCTTGACTAGTTCATAGTATTAAAAGATTAAATTTCATGGTTTCTAGAGTATTGGTACTTTATTATATAGATTTATATAACTATATAGTAGAACTCCTTTATAATATGTATAATTGTATTCAGAAGCTATAATGTAGTTAACTGCATATATGACCAGAGATATACTCTCAAGGGTCTAAACTTGATTTCTTAAAATTCTAATAAAGAGGCATAGTTTGTCTAAGCTTTAGAGCTAATTCCTAATACATCTAACTGTTAATACTTGGATTATACAGAAATACATAGTATGTATTTGAGAAAGAGCATTGCTATATTTTTACATAAATAGAATTTTCTAAATTAATCATTCTATTTTATTCATAAGGTCAGTCACACTAATGTTTATCTATCAATACATTTTAATATTTTTGTTAATAATTATGTTAGTGATCTTGCAATAGCACATGTGAGGCTGAACAGAGATAAAGTACAATCTTGAAATAAATCAATTCCTCTGAAATCATTTTGCAAGTCTGAGCTTTCTGTCATAATAGATTTCTTAGCAGTCCTAATGGAAAGCATAAGGATATGATTTTTTCTGAGATATTTAACTAACAAAATGCTTAAATAATTAATGCATAAAACTCTAGCAACAATGGTTATGCTATTAAAAATCATTCCACATTTATTTTAACATTTCCCAGGTAAGTAAAAAATGTTCCATTAGCCAGTATATTTAATTGTCAAAGTTTTCTGTGGTTATTCCTTTAATTTATGAAATATTCACTAATTCATTTATACATTCAAAATACTTTAAAGATCACATAGTAAACTAAATAAAAAATCAATTAAAATCTTAATGTAAAATACATTCTAAAAGTTAATTTAAGACTTAGTAAATAAGTATACATAAAATTGTATCATTTAACTTAGCTTCAGCTTACTTTTACTTTAATTGTAGTTTTGTGTTTAACAGAAGATACAAGGACAATACCTAATACTGTAATACTGTTATTTAAAGAAAATATTTTAATGTATGCAAATTTTTATGATTTAAAAGCTTAACTATTCAATTGAAACTTTCTATAAATTGAAACAACATATTCAGTCATTTCACTTAATGTATAATTTCAATCTTTGGAACATGATGTATTGTTCTTTGAAGAATTTCATTAAAGTAAAATCCATTGAGCAAGTAAGATTTGAATACATTGTTGCACAATAAATTAATTTATTTCAACAGCTTAATTCTTTTATCATATTTATATGCTTGCCTTTCCAGAGTATTCTATAAGATGGAGAATAATGGAGACAGTAAAGAATTGCTTCGGAAAGAACCTTATAATTATTACTGAAACAAAATAGATAATGAGTTTTATTCAGACATAATAAGCAAGAAGCAGTTCAACGTCTATAGGAAAACTATGTAAACTGGATTTATCATTTCATTTCTGTAATACCCTTTAACCTCCAAGATGAGACTGAAGTAGGACAGAGAGGAAGAATATTTAATTTAATACTTCAACACACTGCTTTATAGTCCTGCATCAACTCTACCAATCAATAAAACACAATCTTTTGCAATGTTCCATCTTTATAAAACTCGCCACAATAATAAATGAAAATTTAAGAGGAGTACCCTTCCACTGAAAAAAGGTCATACTAATAAACTAATGGTAACAGAAGAACAATAAAGGAAAAGCTGCATTTTTGCCTCTGGGTACAACAAGAAGTATTCGTCTCCAGGATAATTCTCAAAAACAATGTACTCTAAAACACTGAGATAAAAAGTATAAATTGTTTAGAACTACACATGTGATTAATTAACCATTCAAAACACCGCATTATCTCAGCTGTCTCTTCTCCACCTCAAAAATGCATTGCATTTTATCAAATTAATATTTTTTTGGAGTAAATAAAATTACAAGTCATTTCTCTAAAGGATTATTCATTTAGCTTTAATTTATTTTGTTCTTTTTAATTCTCTTCATTTTTATCTGTTTTTAAGTTAAAGATTCCCTAACTGAATATGAATAGAAGTATGGAGACATTTCTAATGTTAAATAAGTTGTCTTGATATAACTTTTAATTTACAAAATTGACGAAGTTGACCAGCACTTTATATAACCAAAACTCCTGAGCTTTAAGACAACACACACATAAACGTATTCATTCAAATAATATTTGATGAACATTTACTATGTGCCAGGAAGGATGCTAGGCTCTAGTTATACATAAGAGAACAAAACAGAAAAATTCATTCCCCCATGGAGCATATATCATAAACTGGTAAATGTTATTAGCAAAGTGAAGAATCATTCACGCTGATTAAATATGACATTCAAATTTCCTTGCTCGAGAAAAAGGTAAAAAGAAGAATTGGAATTCTCGATTAAAATAATACTAAAAAGTAATTCCAAGAGACACAGTAAACGATGCTAACATATTTAAATCTGGTTGAGGACAAGCAGCCAACATCAAAACTCTATGGCTCAAAGTCCTAAACTCAGCCTCCAAAGGAAATTTACGTAGCTTTTAAAATTTGTTTTGATGATGGTACTCAAGAAATACTCAATTGTGCTAAATGTGAAACTGATAGGATCCATGAATATAAAAACAACCTAACTTTACTCTCCCTTCTCTTCTGAACTTGCTCTGTGGTCGTAGAGGACTATATTTTTCCCACATCTGTATGAAAATTCGGGTAGCCTTGTAACTTTTCAAATTACCATTTGGTAAAGCCATTTTATATTACCAGCAAAATATAAACAGCAAAATAAAATCATGACTCAGGAATTATAATTCATCCCTGTGTAATAATAAATAATAGTATTTTAATTAAAATGTAGGACCTTCTTCCTTGCCCACAACCAAGAGAGGTGTGGTAGACAGACGAAAGCAAGGAGAGAAAGGTAAATCCTATTTGGCCAGCAATGCCATTACTGGCATCATTATTTCTATACATGGCAAATGTTTATAGCCAAATTTTAATCTAATAAGGCACGATGTATGTTCTTACTGCCTTTATTTAAAACTTTATTGTCTTTTAAAAGAATCAATTCCCTAGAATTCTCCAAATATGAACAATAAGGACTTTTAAGTATTATTATAGATGATGGTTTTAAACATGTGATGTGTTTCAATACATTGTTGTATTGTGTTGTTAGTGGTGGTTGTGTCGTAATGCTGCTTTTTAATTGTTAGCATTCTCTTTTAATATTTAATATCAAAATTCTAATAAACCTAAAGAGGATATATTTACCTGTTTTTTTTAAATCCAAGACTATATGAAATAGTCTTTTGAAAAAAAATTATGTCTAAAAGTGATGCACACATCCAGAGTTATTTATGTTTGTCGAAAGAACAAACTATTCTGCAACTAAAAACAAACATGAGACGTACATTGCTCTAAGATTTTAATCCACTTTGAGAATTAGGTCATTCTGGTTCTAATTTTTATAATCTTTTCACATTTTCAACTTCATGCAAGTAAAGTCTTATTTGTTAATATAGGATTTTAAGAACTTGCTTTAAAGGAACGTATTAGGCAATGAATAATTATAAATTGCATTATAGATGTTTTTTCAATATTTAATTCTTTAAATGAAAATTTCAAAAAGTCCCTCTCTTTCTCTCTATCCCTCTCTCTCACAAATGCACACACATACACACACACACACACACACAATAGCTTACCAGCGAA
The DNA here is from genome assembly GCA_963574885.1 of Lepilemur ruficaudatus. Classification (NCBI taxonomy): domain Eukaryota; kingdom Metazoa; phylum Chordata; class Mammalia; order Primates; family Lepilemuridae; genus Lepilemur; species Lepilemur ruficaudatus. Next base: position 8,316 of record CAUYRT010011948.1, on the reverse strand, counting down.
AATCAACTGATTTAAGTCATATTTCCTATTCTTGGAAAACTTTATAATGTGGCCTGAGAAGAAAGATGTTTATTCAACAATGCAGGATAATTTGGATGTTTTCAAATTTCTCAAAAGCAATTCTACATTATCTCTGAAGAAACATGAAACCTAAAAATGCATTTAAAAATCAACTTTGCATACTATGCACTATAAATCCCAAACGTCTTGAGTAAAAGAATTTAAAGTACAACACTTTTTTTTTTAGGTGAAAAAGGCTGAACAAGAAAAAGAGTGAGGGAGAGAGAGAGGTCTCACACTATAGAATTGCGATTATATTTCATAAGCCTGACAGGGATTCCCTGCAAAATTCTAGAACTTATTTTTAAACAGATAATTGTGAATACTTAAGGACAAAACAAAACTAGTGGTAAGATGAAAGTGATTTTGATACACAAAGACTTCTAAATATTTTATAAAATACTAATTTAATTATTATGACAACCTAATGAGGTAGCATTGTTATCATCTCCATCATACAGAGAAGGAAACAAACACAGATATGCTAAATAATTTGTCACGTGACTCAGAAGTAGTGAACTGAAATATAAATTCCAGAAGTCTTCCTCCAGAATTCATGCTTTAAACCACTAACATGTGCTGCCTTTCTTCTGTTCAATCTTATTTCTATTTCAGCAAGAATCTTTTCCTCAAAATCCTTATAACATTGGGAAATTTATTAAATAAAAAGTGAGAAAAATATTGATTTATTCAGGGAGATTTGGGGTTACATAATGAATGGTACCTAAAGAGAATCAATTAGTAGAACATTTCAACCTATTAGAAATTCTCTGATGACAAGAGAAATTGATTTCTTGATTTATAGTGTTTATTTTACTCAGTGATTTAAAGTAATAAAGGAATATATCCTTTTAAAATCTGAAAATAACACGAAGATGGCATAAATAGCTAATGTGATAGTTTGGGGAGTTAACACTCCAAAGTACTTAAAGACCTTAAATCAATGCGATTATATTTCACAAGCCTGACAGGGATTCCCTGCAAAATTCTAGAACTTATTTTTAAACAGATAAGGAAATTAAAAAACAGATATGGAAATTAAAAAACTTAATGTAGGATAAACAAAAATTCCTAATACAAGTAGAAGATGAAGAAGAATTGGCTTGACAGAATTTTATGTCAAAAAGGCATGAGATTTATTGAGTCATATATTCAACTACCAAAAAAACTCAAGAATTGTGACTACATTTATAGACTCAAGTCCAAATTGAGGTTTATGTTAGTTCTAGTGTCTCTTCACTACCCAGTCCACTTCTAGAATATGTATGTGGGGAAGGGGATGCCTTTTTTAAAAAAAGAGATCAACCGAAAAGCTTGATGAAAATGGCCAGAGAAAATTAGAATATTTGATCTGGAGAAAGAAGACTGCATGTACTAAAATAGAGCACCTAAAATGTTCAAATGACTAGAACACAGAATTAGTAGACATTTTTCTTCCAAGAAAATATAATAATGTTAAGGTTGAAGCCATTGAGATGCAAATTTTAATTTGATTAATGAATACAGTCCTCATTCTTAAATTTGCTGAAAATAGAATAGGCATTCTACAAAAGCTTCAATATTTAAAAATGGATGAGGAGGGTATAGGAATTATTTCTCTGCTATTGGGGAAGCTGGATTACATAACATGCAACATCTCAAGTCTATGTTACTTCATGTTCTATGACTGTTAAACAGTAAAAATATATGAGCCTCATTGACATACAGCAGACTAATACAGGTACAGAGTTTATAACTATTTAATATATCCCTACAGACATTTAGGTACTAGGGATTAAAATTAAAATTATTGTCTAAAGAGTATATGTCTATTTCCTCCTTAAAATTATCTTACTAAAATATTTCCAGTAATCCAAGACAATCAGGCATAGAAAGTCAATGTTGAATACTTTAGCAGAATCTCTCATGCAGGCTTGCATTTAAAACAAATAACAATGTCATAGTGGTACAATCTTCCCCTATCTAGTTTTATTTTCCTCAATGCATTTAATTTTTTTTGACTCTAAATTCTCAGTGGTTTTCATTCCTTTTCTACTTGGCTTTGTAGTGTTTGAGAATTTAGTTTGAGCTGTCACATTTTTCCACAGCCTAAGATTCACAGAGGTTTGAGTTAATCAGATGTCTAATGCAGTGACTGACAAACATTTTCTATAAAGGGCCGGATAACAACTATTTTACTCTGCTTCTGTAAAAGAAAGTAGCCATAGACATCATGTAAAGTAAAGTGTGGCTACATTTAAAAATACACACATTAGTTACAAAAACTAAATTTTGAATTTCAAATAATTTTCACGTGTCATAAAACATTATTCTTTTTTTTCCTTTTTTCCCCAACCACTTAAAAATGTGAAACTACTCCTAACTCGTGAGCCATACAAAAACCAGAACAGAGTGGATTTCACACAAGGACAGCAGCTTGTGCCCTAGGATCCTGCTCCCTTTCGTGTACTGGTGTGAATATGCTAATGAGAAAATTATTTCTTTCATAGAAACAGGTAACAAAAGGAATATCTTAAAAATATAAAGCACTGAGAGCTATGTTTTTACTTCTTTTCTGTCTTACAAATTCTTATTGCCATTGGCATTTAGGTTAATTTTAATCTTAATTCTTGTCATTACTCACAAAAATAATGTAAATGGTATATTCCAGCACATGGACTATCTATCAAAGTTCTATTTTCTCTTCAAAGGCCATTTCTCCTGTTGTTTTATCCTTCCTGCATATGGGGGTAAATTTTTTGGTATGTAACATTTCACTTTCAATCAGCCTTCGTACTTAGAATCTTCTCAGTCAAACCAACTTGCAGGTGCTATTCTATTTACCCACGTGGGCTCCATGCTGTTCCTCATAGGACTCAACCATTTTCTTTGAGGAAAATAAAAACTTCCCCAACACTAAATTTAATTAACATCTATTATGTGCATTAATCAAACACTGCTTGTGCTATGCAGTCTACTAATACATAATTTTAGGTTGATTTATTATCCTGTTCTCCCTAATATTTAGGACTTCATAGAGAACCTCCTCCTCACCCTTATTCTCTAAGGCTTCTCCCTCGAATTTTCTCAGGTTTTGTAGATGTCTTCAAGCACCCAAACTATTAGAACTGTCTCATGCATTTCTTGAAATGTGTTTACTTTTTATAATCTTTACCTGTCCATGTCAAATTTGAAGCTACATGGACGGGCTGTCTCACAAGAAAAGGGTTGCAAAATGGCCTCTCTGTACTTCCACAACAGCAAGGCGAACTTCACTTTGATGGTGGCAATAAAAACTACCAGCTTTTACTTTCTGTAATCATTCTTAATTAGAGTCATTGTTCCCCACATAGCCGCTACTATTACCATTTACTCCACTACTCCACATTCAAAATCCAGAACTTCCTTTAATCTGCCTGCAGCAGCATTTCTGAAAATATTTGCCCCCCAAAAAGAGTGGGATATCGCTATGACTGGGTAGGTGTTGGCACACATTTTAAGACATAAAACTCCTCGTTTTCTTATTCTCTTTTTGCATGTTTTCTTCCTTTCTTCATAGCTCACCCTCCTCTCTACTCCTAAACTTCATCTAAGAAACTACAGGAAAGTTGTTGACTTCTCAATAATCTAGTCCTGGATTGTTGTTCTAAAGGCCCCTTCCAGAGGAAACTCAACTGCTTCCTCCTACTCACCTAAACTTAGACAACCAAGGATTTATTAAAAGGAGCTTCCTTATCTAAGAATTCTATTAATAAACATTGAATGTCACATAAACTATTTTCTTAATGTGTGTATGTTGAAAATTAAAATAAATCAAGTCTCCTGATATAAGCAGAGGCTTGTGGGTACAAGAGTACATAAGCCATCACCTCATGCCCAAATTATCCACAGATTAAACCATCTCTTATGACTTTACACTGATAAAATGTGCTCTTCTATGATAGGTTTGTCTTATTTATTAATGCAAATCTTTTCTGAGAGAGTATAGAAGAGTTTTCAGTTTTTAAAGTGAAAATTATAAAATTAATGTTATGAGATGATTCTTTATAGTAATCACCACCAATTTTTCAAATGAAAATTATTGCATCTTGTAATTAATACCTAGTATCTTCTAAATTTGCCTACAGCAGCCATCCACCACAATGATGGAAACACTGAGGTTAGTTTTGTCAAATTCTTTTTGTAGGTAACTTCAATGAGTAAGGCAGTAAGAATGTCAAATTCTCAGTAATAACTATTATCAAAAGTAATCATAAATTGAATAATGCAGTGATACTTTGATTAATAAATCATCTGGCAATAAAGAAACCCTCTTAAAGTCATTCATAATAGAGAAGAGTTTTAACAGTTCTTTCTTCATAGTTGCTTGGCTAACAATGCGGCAGGCACTGGCATTCTCTCAGTTGGAAGTTTTTAGCAGTTAGTCTGGGTCTTCTGTGATATGTTTATTTTTTTTATTTTTCCTCTGACAATGATACTTCAGAAATGATTTAAAGAACTGGTGCACATCTTTGGTTATAAAGCCATTGCTAGAAGAAAAATTCCTATTTGCATATTTGCAAATATTCCTATTTGCAACACTTTCTATAAGTAGTAATAGAACCTTTTATTAATATATAAGACATGCAGTAGAGTCTACTCTAAATTTGAGTGTATCTTATATTCAGAAAAATGAAGTAATGATTATGTTAAATCAGAATCATGAAGGAAGAAGTTGAAAAATTAATAATCTATTCTTAAGTTTCCTTTTTGTTATTTCTTCAGTCAATACAACAATGCAGTGAAAATATTTTTATTTAAAACATATTATAAAATAATATGAATAAAAATATATACACATACATGCACACATATTTAAAGGTATATACATACACACACACAAACACAGGAGAGAGGAGAGTTGTATATTTACACATATATGAAGTTTATATGACAATAATGTTACCTTCTATTTACAGTGTCTTTTTGAATTTACAAAAACTTTCCATTTTATTATTTCATTTAGTGTACGCATCCACACTGTGTTATCCATTTTTTTAGATATTGAATATAATCAGAAAGATTGAGTTGCGTGCCCAAAGTGATACAGCTAGTAAGTGGCAGAATTTAACCCTTCTAATCTTCTGATTCTCTATACCTAAAAGCTTATAATACCACATACACACATATGCGTAGCTATACATGTTGAATGCACATAATATGAACTATATCACTGAATGTCTTATGTTCTTCTCTCTCTTAATAGATATAATAGAGAACTTGATATAATCCTAGCCTCCCTAAATATTGCATTCCTGAGAGGAGGGTTCTTGCTACATCTGATTTTTCTCATAATCTACTTACTACCTCTTAGCTTTTTAGAGTTGAGACTGACTTATGAAATAAGACAAATGAACTAGGAGATGGTGGCTTAAGATGAACATCCCAAAACAAATTGAATAAGACAACAATTACCTTAATAACGGATGTCTCAACTCTGGATGGGGGGCTCTGAACTTGTGCTGCTGCCGCCATATTTGCAATGGTGCTGAGGTGGTTCATCTGGCTCATTGCCATGGTGACAGATGCTGGAGGTAGGCTGACAGGAATTAGAGGGTGGGGCATCATCATGAAAGGAAGTTCCAGTCCTATAAAAAATACACATATATCATCATTGCTCTGTTCCAAATAAAACTGTGAAGTGTGATATATCTTACTTATTAAAGTCATTAAGGACATAAATCATAAAAATTGAAACATTCAAAAGGATTCTAATAATGGCAGTCAAAGAAAAAATATTTTTCCTCTTTGTATGCAGTAACACTGTCATCTCAGGGAAATTAGGCTTACAATTTGGTGCCACGGTTCATCATGTTACCACTCTTTGAGTGTTTAATACAAATGGCCAGTTCTTTGCTATTAATACACTATTCCTCTGATTAATCTAAATCTTTTTTTAAAATACTAGAGCTTAATTTATCCCAATTAGCTATCTAAATATAGTATATCTCTTTATTATATACTATTTTACCATCTGATAATCACAGAATTTTTTTTTGAAAACTACCATTTTTTGTGCTAAAAAATGCCATCGTACCATTTGGCAGGAGGCGGCTGTGCTGAAGATGTCTGAGAGGATGACTAACTGGAAGGCTATGTGCTCCTGGCATGCGGGGATGGGTAACAGAAGCCTGAGGTCCCTGCGAGGGGGAAGAGTGCAGTGTTTCCTTATCCCAAGAACCATCACTGCTGCCTGTGGGGAATGAATATAAATTATTTGGATATAATATTATTCCAAAGCTTCCAATGACTCATTTGAAATGAGGTTTAAAAATATATACCACATCTGGAGATTGGCAAACTGATTTCTAGGGAAATAAGCTGAAGTAAGTAAATGTCCCCCAAACTGTATTCCTTTTTTTGATTTTCTATTTCTTAGATAGGATCTTAAGTTTTTAGAAGGTAATATTTCTGTATCTTTTAACCTATTTGTGGAGTCTAATCCTGATTGACTACCCAACTTAATATTAAATGGCTTCTATTATATAATTAGATAATTACTCCTTGGAACTGAAGCACATTGACAATTATAGCATGCAAAGTTATCCTTGTAGTAAATGGTATCCTAGTCACCATTTAGAGTTAAAATGCTTAATAATTCCATAACAACTTTTAAAAAGTAAACCATTAAATGCCCAATTTGGTTAGACATTGTACAGAGAACACACACACACACAAAATACTTTACAAAAGATACTAATGCCAAAGCAAAACATTAAATGTGCATACATATGTGTGTGGATAAATACATCACTTGTTTTCAAATAAAGAGAAATATAAATTTAAGATTGTCTCAATATCAGTGCTAAAGTCAAAATCACACATCTGAGGACCTGCACTTCCATATGGGGGGCAATGTCTTAGATTGAACTAGATCTTGAAACATTTTCTTAAAGTACCCATTGGAAGGTGTTTATAAATCATTTCAATTTAGATGTGCCTCCAAATTAAATTAATATTAATTTATTCCTTAACTGAATCTGCCGACTACACAAACTATCCACTTCAAGAAAACTTCTGTAATATCCTTGTCAGCTTATGCATTTTTCTTTCTTAAAAAAGAAAAGAAGATACCATACTTTCATATAATACGCATGGAAACAGCAAAGTTGGTAAAACTCCAATTTAATGTGTTAGCTGTGCTAAAAGCCTCATTGTAAAATCTCTACGACATAGTTTTTAATGAAGAATACGTAGTTACTGCCATGATTTTTTTCCATTTACTTCATGAAGACAGTTAAGGTTCAATATAAATTCAAACTCATTAGCTCAATACTGTCTGGATCTTAGAGTAAATTGTTCAGAAGTGGGTAATGAAAACTCAATTCAAATTCTTCAGCAATCAAACAAAGCAATTTTATTAAACAATGAAAAGAATCAATTAAAATGGATATCTTTATTATCTTTATTATTTTACAAGAAACTGTGACAGCTTTTGGTTAAAAAAAAAAGTTTATAGCTTTATACAGAAATGACTCACATAAAAGAGATTTCTACAGCTTGTTCCTACACTGTGATATAAAAGTTCACTTTCATATTCACAGATATATACACCATATTTCTCTACTCATGACTTTTTTGACACTTATTCCAAAGTACTAATCAAACATGTAAAAATTATAAGCATATGAATTTTTCAAATGTATGATGTCAAGAGAATATTATGATAAAAACTTTTAAACATCTTCTTTTTACATTGTCTTTATCAAAGTAAATGCAAATTTTTTCATTATGGATTTAATCCATAAAATCTGAGAAATTTGATTTGGTCAAATTTTACGCTTCAGCATTGGTTTTACCTTTTATGTTATCAGTTAAAACAAGGATTGACTGTTGAAAGGTAGAAATAGAAATAACTTTGGAATAAATATTATTTTAATATGAGAACTGCATTGGAAATTTATAAGTAATAGGTAATATCACTTATTTATTTATTAATTAGAGACAAGGTTTCTATCTATTGCCCTGGCTGGAGTGCAGGGGCAAAATCATAGCTCATTGTAGCCTTGAACCCTTGAACTCAAGTAATTCTCTTGCCTCAGCCTCCTGAGTAGCTGGGACTACAGGCATGCACTACAATGCCTGGCTAATTTTTTTAGAGACAGAGTCTTGCTGTGTTGCCTGGGCTGGTCTCAAACTCTTGGCCTCAAGCAATCCTCCTGCCTCAGCCTCCCACAGTGCTGAGATTACAGGTATGAGCCACCACCACAGCCTCATAATTTTCTCTATAAGTTATAC
>CAUYRT010011947.1:0-18177 GCA_963574885.1 Lepilemur ruficaudatus | reverse complement strand
AAGGCAATAAATTGCAAGATTAAACCCCCAAGGACTTTAGATAACAGAATTATCTAAATTCTAGGATTTAGAATTATCTAAATTCTAGGATTTAGAATTATCTAAATTCTATTATCTAAAGTGGCTGCTTTACACTACAGTAAAATAGTCTAAGTAATAGACTACAAATAAAGTATAAAGACTTTTTTTTTTTTTTTTTTTTTTAGACAGAGTCTCACTCTGCTGCCCGGGCTAGAGTGAGTGCCATGGCGTCAGCCTAGCTCACAGCAAACTAAAACTCCTGGGCTCAAGCGATCCTTCTGCCTCAGCCTCCCGAGTAGCTGGGACTACAGGCATGCGCCACCATGCCTGGCTAATTTTTTCTATATATTTTTAGTTGTCCAATTAATTTCTTTCTATTCTTAGTAGAGACGGGGTCTTGCTCTTGCTCAGGCTGGTTTCGAACTCCTGACCTTGAGCAATCCGCCCTCCTCGGCCTCCCAGAGTGCTAGGATTACATGCGTGAGCCACCGCGCCCGGCCGGTGATAATTATTAGTGTTTGACAATTTCCAGTTGGATCCTTCCTAGGTATATTAGATATGTACATTTCTCAGAGTTCTCTACAGTTAGGTGGGACTGTGTAATTAAGTTCTGGCCAATAGAATGTAAATTTCATTTTCAGGCTAAGGCAGTTACGAAACAAAGAATATTCTCTATTGTCTTTCATTTCCTTTGTTGGCTGGCTAGCGAGAGTGAATTCAATGGAGAGCTTGGAAGATGTCAGGATTCACAGAAGGAAACTTTCTCCTGACCTACATTGGACTGCGATATGCTCCAGAAATAAACTTTAACAATGTTAATTCACTGAGTGAGTTTTCAGGGTTCATTTGTTACTGCAGCATTTCTTAATCTACCCTAACTACAAATATATTTTTTAATGGCACCCCTTTCTCTCAGTAAGAAACTAGAAATGTAACTGGAACTCAACAAAATAAAATGCAGAACAACAGGCCGGGCGCGGTGGCTCAAGCCTGTAATCCTAGTACTCTGGGAGGCCGAGGTGGGCAGATCGCTCAAGGTCAGGAGTTCGAGACCAGCCTGAGCAAGAGTGAGACCTCGTCTCTACTATAAATAGAAAGAAATTAATTGGCCAACTAAAAACATATAGAAAAAAAATTAGCCGGGCATGGTGGCACAGGCCTGTAGTCCCAGCTACTCGGGAGGCTGAGGCAGAAGGATCGCTTGAGCCCAGGAGTTTGAGGTTGCTGTGAGCTGAGCTGACGCCACGGCACTCACTCTAGCCCGGGCAACAGAGTGAGACTCTGTCTCAATAAGAAAAAAAAAATAAAAAATAAATAAATAAAATGCAGAACAACAAATACTTGATCCAATATAAAGTCAAGTTGAATGTGGCCCCCTATGAATAAATCTAGGAGGAACCCAAAAAAAAACAAAAAAACAAAAAGGAATTGGCAGTGACAGGAAGGAGAAAGGGGCAGCAGCTGAAGAAAAGGCAGAGTTCAAGAAAGACTGCGGTAGGTTCATTTATTCCTAAACCCAGTGGCACCGTACAAACAACTGCCCAAGTCATCTCTTGGTATTGGTGGAGCTAACCTACTTTGGATCTGGAGCAAAGCTAAGCAATATATGGACATTTGAAAGTCAAGAAGCATCTGTCTGTCTAAGCAAAGGAGAGGCAGAGATTGTGAATCGGGTGGTGTTGATAATGAGTGGAGCGTGGCTCAGGGAAGATTAGCTGAGTAGGCCACATTTCCCTCTATTGAGTCTTCCCCAAGCTCTGATACTTCTCTACAAACCTGTATACAAATTTAGAACCTTTAAGGCATCCAAGTCATTTGCATCAGAAAACACTTAAGGAGCAGCTGCTTATATTGAGCCAAGAGGAGTGCAATGTAGGACAGGGACTGCTTGTACCTGCCCTAAAGGAGTTTGCAGTCTCACTGGACACACATAAGACATAAAGAGCAATAACAAACCCAAGGCGGCACACAAGAAAGCCAAGTGACTGATGCAGAAAACCACGTTCCCTTACAGGTTTCAGAGAAGGGAGAAAATCTGAGGGTTTGGAGAACCAGGGCCAGGAGCGGACTTGGGCTGAATCTTTGCAGTTGGGCAGAATTTAGGCAAGACGAGAGGAAGGAAGGAAGGCCACCTTAGTGGGAAAATGGGGTCAGCAAAGACAAGGAGGTCAGGAATAGGGGGGCAATGTAGGAAAGGAGTCTTGAAGTGAGATGGCAAATGTAGATTGGGTCCAAATTATCTAGGGCTTGAACAACAGGTAAGGATTTGGGTTTTATTGTGTAGACAGTAGGTAGCATCAAAAATTTGTCAAGATAAAAGTGGTGGTACAAAGCAGACCATATTTCTCTTTCTAATATTACCTTTAAGCTTTTGGATAGTTGACAATAGTATCCCAGTTCAATTTGGTTCTGGATTAGCTACCTGGGTCAATTAGCCTTGGCTTATTGAGAGTTAAGAATAAAAAGTTCTGTTCCAGAAGACGAAGCACCCATCTGTTGTTGCCAAGATTTTTCCGTCCTTGTTACTTAATGTTAAAGGAAGAAAACCTCTTAGGAGTTCTGAGAATTAATTAGTGTCTCCCAAGGGCTTTCTTATGTCTGTTGTTATTTATGTAGTTTATTAAAGAAAAGATCCCTCTTTATAAACATTCCCTTATTAGTCTTTGTCGAGTCAACCAAGTGTACACTCAGGAAAGCTAGTTGGGGTGTGAGGGTGGAGGAAGAAACCAAAGTATATCAGGAAGGATGCCTGGAGATATTAGATATTGGGGGACTGTTTCTCTCTCTCTCTCTGTCTCTCTCGCTCTCTCTCACTCAGTCTCTGCTTCTCAGTTGCTGCTTGTAAATTACTCTGTCTCATGGCTTCTGCTTATTGCTTCTTTCTCTCTGTGTGCATTCTGGCTTCTGCCCTCCTGTCACCAGCTACTCATTCTGTATGTCTTCAATTCGAATTCCCTGACTCCAAATGCAGGTCTAGGGTCAAGGACACTGGCAGAGGGGCTGAGATTTGAAGTCACTGAGGGAAAACTTCCTCTTTTGAAACTGAAGGGGAGAAGGTAAGGTCATTACTTCTGTAGATGGGAACGGGAAGTTGAGAGAGGTCATGTCTGATGACTCCGTAATGAACTAGAAGAGAGCACCATCTGCTGAGCGTGAGGGATGAGTCTGAGTAAGGATCTCGTGGAGCAGTGGTTTGGACTAGCTTGAGGGCGAGGGGAACTGACCAGGAACTGCTGAAAAACATTGTCAGGTGGAGTTGCAAGCTGAGGTTTGAGACTATTTGGGGCTAGTCTGCCAATCCATGTGGATTGTGTGATTTCTCCCTCATTGTGCAATTTCAGCCCTGCCTAACCACCTGCCCTCCACAGCTCCTGGGTAGGGATGATGCGGGCAGATAAGAGGAGAGCTCAAGAGATCAACCACTTGCATTGAGAGAGAAGAAAAGTTAGGAAGAATCTGGGAAGATGCAGAAGTCAGGGACTGAAAGTCTGAAAGAGGCAGATACAAATGCAGAAAGAATGTGTGATTGGGATTAGAAAGTAGTACATTTGACTGTAGGATTTCAAAGAGGTGATGCCATGGTGCAACGTGTATGGTAGATTAAATGTGGCCCAAACTTCTTTGCAGCTCCTCTTTCTACTCTGAATCTGAGCTGGCCTTGAGACTTGCATTGGTCAATAGAATGCAGATGAAGTGATGTTGTGCAAATTTTGGAACCTAGGCCTCAAGAGGCCTTATAGTTTCTGCCTTTGTTCTTGGAATGCTGCCCAGGGCCCTTCATGGCATGAAAAATCCCAGAATAAAAGACTATGGTTGAGAGGACCAGCCATTCCCATTGTCTCAGGTAAGTGCACCTGCCACCCACCTGTCAGGAGTGAGCCCAGTGGAGACCAGCAGAAGAATTGCCCAATCAGCCTATGGATTCATTGTTCAGACTCAAAATAATAATCATTGTTTTAAGCTACTAAGTTTTAGAGTGATTTATTTCAGCAATAGTTAACTGATACCCCATGTGAGTACCCTAATGCGGTGTTGCCTTCTTTGCTTAGAACATTCTCCCCTCATCCTTTCCATCTCATTCTCCTGCACTCATGCTTTGTGTCAGCAACTTCTTTTTCTTTAATGCTTAGTTCATGTGTCACTTTCTCCAGCCAATCATATTATCTGCAAACAAGGATAATTTGACTTCCTCCTTTCCAATTTGGATGCCCTTTATTTCTTTCTCTTGCCTAATCGCTCTGGCCAGTACTTCAAGTATTATGTTGAATTAAAGTGTTGAAAGTGGTCATCCTTGTCTTGTTCCAGATCTTAGAGAAAAAGCTTTCAATTTTTCCCCATTCAGCATAACGTAGCTGTGGGTTTGTCATATACGGCCTTTAGTATTTTGAGGTATGTTTCTCTATACCCAGTTTCTTGGGAGTTTTTATCATAAAGGAATGTTGAATTTCATTGAATGCTTTTTCAGAATTTACTGAAATGATCATATGGTTTTTGTTCTTGGTTCTGTTAATGTGATGTAACACATTTATTGCTTTGTGTATGTTGAACCTTCCTTTTATCCTTGGGATGAATCCCACTTGATCGTGGTGAATGATCTTTTTAATGTGTTGTTGAATTAGGTTTGCTAGTATTCTGTTGAGGATTTATGCATCTATTATATGTTCATCAGTGATGTTGGCCTGTAATTTTCTTTTTTTGGTTGTGTCTTTGCTTGGTTTTGGTATCAGGGTAATGCTTGGCATGTAAAATGAATTTGGTATTCCCTCCTCTTCAATATTTTTGAAGAGTTTGAGTAGAACTGATATTAGTTCTTCTTTGAATGTTTGGTAGGATCCAGCAGTGAAGCCATCAGGTCCTAGGACTTTCTTTGTCGAGAGACTCTTTATTACAGCTTTGATCTTGTTACTGGTTTGTTGAGGTTGTTCAATCTTGGTAGGTTGTGTGTATCCAGGAATTTATCCATTTCTTCTGTGTTTTCCAATTTGTTGGCATGTACTTGTTCATAACAATCTCTGATGATCGTTTGTATTAATTTTTCTGTGGTCTCAGTTGTTATGTCTCCTTTTTCATACGTACATTGGTGATTTGTATATTTTCTTTTGTGAAATGTCTGTTCAATTAGTTTGTTCATTTTAAAAATATTGAGTTGCTTCATAATTTCATTAAGGTGAAGGAGTTCTTTATATATCCTGGATATATGTGTTCTTTGTCAGATATACGTCTTGTAGTTATTTTCTCTGTGGCTTACATGTTTATTTTCTTATTGGGGTCTTATGATGAGCAGAAGTTTTAAATTTTTATGAAGTTTAATTTATCAGAGTTGTTCTTTTGGTTTTGGGAGGTTATTGCTTTGTGTGTCTAAGAAATCTTTGTCTTCTCCTTAGTCATGAAGGAACTGGCAGTGATAGGAAGGAGAAAGGGGCAGTAGCTTGAGGAAAAGGCAGAGTTCAAGAAAGATTGTGGTAGGTTGAGTCATCCTAGTGGGTGTGAGATGGTTTTGATCACTTCTCTGATGACTCATGGTGTTGAACATCTTTTCATGTATTTATTGGGCATTTGTATATCTTCTCTGGGGAAATGTCTGTTCAAATCTTTTGCTTACTTTTTAATTGGGTTATTTGTCTTTTTATTATCAAATTGTAAGCTTTCTTTATATATATAGCTATATATATAGGTATATATATTTATATGTACCTTTTCAGATATATGATTTACAAATAGTTTCTTTCATTCTTTGAGCTGTCTTTTCACTTCTTGATGCATCACTTGCAGCATAAAAGTTTGTAATTTTGAGGAAGTCCAATTTATCTATATTTTCTTTTGTCAGTATTGTTTTTGATGTTGTATGTATGAAAACCCTGCCTGACCCCAGGTCATAAAGCTATACTTGTATGTTTTCTTCTATGAGTTTTATAGTGTTAGCTCTTTGATAGATCACACTTGGTCTACCATTGTTTTAGAGTATTTGTCTTTCCAGGAACATACAACGCCTTAGTCAAAGGAATCATGCTAGTCATGGAATTTCAGCTTCAAGTGAGATTAGTGAGGGGAGATATTTTTGTTTAAGATGGGTCTTCCAGCACCCTTCAAATTATGTCAGTTTGGGCCTGCCAGTTCACCTACGTGTAGACAGGGTCCTCCTTGGCTCACTTGGCAGTGAGCAATGGAGTGGTTAAAAGCAGAAATTTTGAAGTCACAATGACCCTAGTTTCAAATTCTTACTTTGCCACTTAATCAGCTGAGTAGCTTAACTCCTTTAAATTTCAATTAGTCCCTACCTCATAGGGTTGCTGAGAGGATTAAATGAAATAATGCGTTAAGACACTCAGCACAATGTTCAGCTTATTGTAATCACTCAATGAAAGTTGGCGGCTGCTATTATTATTGGCTGCCATGTAATTGGATGTTAATGCCATGTAAGTAGAGGGATGAAAAAGCAACTACATATAAAATTACAGTTTTGCCAATGATGGCTTAGTACTGAATTCAAACAGTATTTAACCATGTTTTAAAGCACACAATTTGGGGGAAATGTTGATTCTTTATAAAGTCAATCCCCAGAGGGCCATAAAAGCTATTTTAATCACTACAGCTAATTACAAGGAAGTATAAATCAATAAACTTTGCTAAATGGTCTAAAATATAATAAAGAAAACCATCGTTAACAATCATCCAAGAAGCCACTGTCCTTAACAGTGAGATGATGTAAAAGTTGGATGTGAAGAATGAATTTTATTATTTGAAAACTCCAGATGTTAACAAGGCTCTCAAGGAAGTTCTTAATTCAGCACAGAGTCATGGCTTTTCAGAATGATTATTTACTTTAGGTAACTTCAATATATTTTCCATGAATTTATATGTATACTTGTGCTGGTATGGACACAAGTGGCCGTCTACAGAGAGATATTGCAGCTTTAGTGTTTTTCAGCACCTCTCTCAGCTCGAAACTAGCCCCCTTCCCCTCCCTCCTCTTAAAGCTGCAACACTGCTTGGGAACCCAAATCAAGACTGGAGTCATGCTGTATTTAAAAAAACCTTAGCTCTTTTCTCTCAGTCCTGTGTGGTGGCTACTGGCTCAAATATCAGAGTCCCAGGGCTATCACCTGAATTCCCAAGCTTACCTTGCTGCCCCTCTGACTAGGAGAGCCAATGCCAGGAATAAGTGTTCCTGAGCCAAAGAGCTCTCTGCCCATCATGTCCCCGTGTATAGGACTGGCCTTGCTTCTTGACACCCTATTTATTCCCAATGGTGTGTTTTCCCAGGGATAGAACCTGCCTATGAATGCCATGTGAGCACAGGGCCTTGTTATCGTGAATGGTGATGACTGACAACCTCCTGCTCTTGAGTTTGCCTGTACTGCTGAGACCTGTTCCCTGAGTCATGGCTACACACCTTTGCTTGTATCACACCAGAACCCATGAGGTCTTTTGGACAGTATACCTTTCCAACCCAACTCCTGTCCTACCCTGAGAAGCAGACAAAGTCCAGGTCTACCTCTTTCCCTATTTTCACCTGCTTACACTGCAATGGGAAATATCAGAGATGTTAAAGACTGGCTCAGTGTGATGGTGAGGCCAAGAAATAGGTAAGAAAATCTTGCCATGGCAGTAAGAAGAACAGGATTTGGGGTTGACGCTGTAAACAACTAGCTTTCATGCCCAATGACCTCCCTTAGCTAAATCAAAGGGCCAAAGCAATCGTAAAATGAAATAAATAGCATGAATATGAATTGGGAAGTTGAGACACAAATAAGAAATTGTGCTATTGTTGGCTGAGCCGAGCCCTGAAATAGAGTAAAGGGTTTTGTAATCAGAGTTAAGAGAAATCTAAAATAGCAGTGGTTAAATAAGATAGAAACTTATTTCCTTCCAATATAAAAGAAATTTGGAAATGGGCAGTCCAGAGTTGGAATGGTGGATCAGCAGCTCTCAGGGACCAGGCTTCTATTACTACTACCCTTCTGGGCCACACTAGAGTATGATTTCCATCTGCAAAATCACCTCACAGCCCAAGATGCCTACTGGGCCTCCATCCATATTATAGACATCAGAAAACAGAGAAACGGAAGGGAAAAATGAAATACTTCTTAACTAAGTCAAGCTCTTTTGAAGAGACCTTCCCCAAAGTTCCACATTTCCACCTGCATCCTATTGGCCAGAAAATTGTCACATGGCTGTATCTAGCTGCAAATAAACCTAGAAAAGGTAGTCTTTTATTTAGGTGTATTGCCACCTGAGAATGGATACTATTGGATGGCAACTATTTAATAGCAATGTGCCTCCTATGGCCACTTGAAGCCAGATGAAATGCCAACATTCTTTGAGAGAGTTTAAAATGATAACAGTGAAATGATCTGCTTTTGTGATTGGCTCAAATAAAATAAATGAGATCCAATCACTTGTTTAACAAAAATGTTTTGTGTAGCTGCTACATGCCAGGGACTATGCTAAGCATTAGGGAGAGCTGAACATCCCCTGCCCTCATGAAATTTACAGTACACATCTATCCCACAAAAACGTGTGTAATTACAAATATGGTTTGGGTTGTCTAAAGGGCACCTTGTAGGATGGTCAGACTTTGTGCACCCAACTGCGCAGAGAGAGACAACAGAGCTCTCTTAATCAGGCTTGGAGTCTGCTGGAAGCACCCCATTAAATGACAGTGGTTACACATCCTTGCCACACCACCAATGTTCTTATTCTCTAAGCTTTGTCACTGCTGACCAAGGCTGTCTTAACTCTCACTCTTAAATGAAAGAGCTCCTGTCGGTTAGATCTCATCCCCTGTAGCCAGGAGAGAGTTCTTCCTTCATTATCCACAGAGCTGGGGCCACACTCACTGCTCAATCTAAGGAAATTGGGATGTGATGTCCCTCTCTCCTTGCCTGTGGCAAACAGCCGAGCAATTACTCAGGCATTCTGAGGATCGAAAGCATTAGTCTGAAATGTCTGGTCTGCCCCAACAGGAGATACTTTATTGGTTGAGCTGGGATCTTTGCTTTGATTTGCTATAGCCCTTTCTGATCTTGTAATTTAGTTTGGAATTAAAATAGAGAATTTTATTTGCACTATCTGTCTTCTTCATTAGCTAGTATTTGGATTGACCTTGAAATTTTGACGTGACAAAACAGTCAAAGAAAAGAGCATGGCATTTTTCTGCTGTCATTTTGTGGAGCCAAGAATTTTTACGTGTTCTTCTGAAGAGTGGCTTTATTTTTAGCCCCGTGCAGCACTTTAGATGGATGTCCTGTCTGTTTCCACAAGGCAGCTCAGATAACCCCATCATGTCCACTTTTAGGAAGAAAGTCTTTTTGTTCTAACTTAAAAGCATCAGATATGACTAGAACAGGAAAGAGATGTTCACTATTCTTAATGAGAAAATATGTGGGGTAGATGATGTGTTTCCATATCACATGTTAGATTTCCTTGACTCTTTCGTCTGATTCTTTTGGTTTTTGGCATGTAATTTTATGGTTGCTTGGTGGATTGTTAGGCTCCAGTGCTTGCAAGGAATAGAGTCTCAGTCTGATAAAATACCTTGAGAAATGAGGAGACTCTAAGGCCATTAGAATAAGGTCAACTGGAGTCCTCTAGCACTCAGAGAGATGTACAGCTGGGCTTTTTTGGACCCTGGAATTTAGGTGGAGAATGCGAAGGCACCAATGCACTTTTAGCATTCTCAGCAGTAGAGGTCAAAGGTCTTCCACACCAAACTTGGCCATTAACCCAATTCAGAGCTGTGCAAGAGTTAAAACTCCCGGGTTCTACAGACATACTTGTCAAGTTATCTGGTTCTAATTTCGCTTTTGCTACAGAATAATTTGCTGATATTTGAGCACTGTTAACTCTGAGATATTTAACGTTGCACTTGGAAAGAAAAGAATGATTTTCAGGCTGATTTACACTGCCAGTCTATGCAGCGGCATGAATAAGACTTCAACTTCCTTTGCAAATCTGCCTGTTACCTCTTTGAACTCCCTCACCTCGCTGCTGCTCTTCCTCTGAGAACCTATCTGGTCCCAGAGTTTCTGTTGGGTTCTATGGAAAATGACTTCTGCTGCCCCTGATGGCTGGTCATGAAGCCAGGTTTGTGACCTCCTAGATAATTTTCTGTCACCTCTGATATCATTGGCTTAAAGTACAAAGCGAAGGATGCTGGGTTTCCATTCTTATGTGTATTTAATGCTTACATGGGGGAAAATGGTTCTCCAACTTGACTGCTGAGATTGCCCTCCTAAGCATAGCTGCCAGTTTTGGAAATTGTGCCATGTCCAAAGGCCTACGTGAGTTCCATGCCCAGACCCAGGCCTTTCTTGGAAGAACAGCTCAAAGAGAACATCCGTTGTCACAGCACTGTCATGTGATAATAGTTTCCACTCAGGTCCCTGGGAACCTGTCCTCAGACCTTCCAGGACTGGGCTTATATCCCTTCACTGACAAGGCTTCTCATCCCTCATTGGCTAGGAAGAAAATGACAAATGAGTGTCCCTTTTTTGGTTTCTTAATGTGGCAGCAAAGATAAGAACATTTATCTCAAGAGTAAATAGTGAAGTTTTTTGGATAGTGCATGATAATGAAGCTGGGGGGTTTGTAATATCATGGTGATGCATTTTAAAACTCTTTTGTAATCTGTCGAGAGATACCAATGGTAAGATGCTCCTTCAGTCAGGGTGGGCTTTGGCAACCTCAGGTGAGGAGGTCATCCGCGGTGGATTTCTGTGCAGCCTGGCATTACCTTAGAACTCTTGACTGCAAAGACACCACCATTTTGGCCCTTCCATCTCTCTCATCTGAAATGCAGAATTTGGGGCATAAAGTGATCTCATGGGCTTGCATTTCACACCACAGTAAGGAGGAAGGCACAATATCAACTCTATCACCAACATTGTTGGAAGACCTAGCAAGAATTTAGAACATTCCTTTACTTATACAAAGGTCCTAACAGGATGTGGAGGTCTCCAGATGCTGACAATGGCCCACGGCTAGTCTAGCCTTTAATAATCATCTTTGAAGGAATTCTGTTTTCAAAAATAATTTATTCAAATATTTTCATGCCAAAATAATTCTAAAAAAGTATTAGTTTCTCTTAGTCACCCCCAAGCAAATGTGCATTTAACTACATGAACGCAACTATTACTTCATAGTTTTTTTTATTATAGACTTTTTTTTATCCACATGAATGTTAAAGAAACTACAACAGAGTTAAATACCATTTTTGATAACATGATTATATTCTTAATTACACTCAATATTAAACTGTAAAATATTTCCAGAGGAATACAATCTTCATTCATACAGCAGGCAAAGTACCAGAGAGGAAGGGGCCATGTGGAAGTCCATTCAGTTTGCTATGAAAAGCAGGTCTGTTCGGCTGGTGCCTTCCCATCTGTCGAAATGCGATCCCCACACCTAGGACAGGTCCTGTGTTTTATTTCCACCGAGAATCACTTCTTCAAAAGCAAAAAGACAGTCTTGTAGAGCTGCCCTCTCCACGTGTGCAGCACTGAGACCACTTGGGACCTTCCATGGATTTCCCACCCTGGTTGGCTAACAGCACTTCCCACACTCCGGGTTCAGTCGTCCTTTAAAAACACAAAGACTCAAACTTTGGTTCCACCAAAAGATGCAACAAGCATTGACGGCTCTGGTTGGCTCCCCCCTCCCCCCACTAATGGATGGCTGCTACAGTCTATTTTACGTGGTTGTCCATGCTGTTTTGAGGTCACTTGTCCTTAGGTTCTCCGAACCTGATTCCCAAGCCCTTTCAATTCGCAGTCTTTATGCAGGTCAGAAGTGCTCAGTGGCAGGCTGTATCTTACAAGAGAACAAGAGTAAGTAGTTCTGTGCACCTGGGATAAGACAAAAGCACAGAATGACAAGCTGAACATCATACCATCGGATAATTTAAAAACATTTAAAGTCATATTTAGTATACCCTTAAGAGAAGACATTTTTTGGACAGTTTGAATACAATTTCTTAAAGAGTGACTATGAAAGCATCTTCCTTTTTACATATGTTCATCTGCTATCTTAGATTATGCATCTCTGATGACATTGAGCCAAACTAGAACTATGAAATCAGGGTGGGCTGGTTTGCTGCACCTTTTTCTACAGTAAAGCTATTTAGCCAGGTTCTAGAAGCTCGGGTTTGTTGTTGGGCAAACGTCAAGGCAACCTGCAATGAAAGGGGAAGACAGCATTTCATGATCTGGTGCCCTGCTGGCTTTGGTTGGATGGTCCAAGTTACATTTTAATAGTTTTCTTGTCTTGGGGTGTCAGGGCAACTGTAGAAGTATGAGGGGAGGTTTTGTGATTCAAAATCAGTGAAACCACCAGATTGGTTATTAACTGCATATTTATAACTGATAATAAAACATGTGAATTAGGCCATGATTTCAGGTTACAAAATAGAGGACGGCAGACGAAGTATGGGCTACAGAGCCAGAGGACCTGCCACTTTCTAACAGTGAGACCACAGACAACTTACTCATCTCTCTGAACTTCAGCCTGCTTAGCTGCAAGGTGGTGAAAGTAGCAATACTTAGCTGAAGTTGTTCTGAAGATTAAGCTAATCGACATGAAGTGCTTATTAATAGAACAATGGGGGCACATGGATATTCTCAGTGGAGATTCTTGAAAAACCTCTTATGTCTGACTCAAGATGAGAGACATGGATATACTATTCCCCCGCTTTATCTTTGACTATACAAAAGAAGACACAGAGAGTGTTCAATTACAATCCGTCAACATCCTTTTATGACTTTTTCTTCTTATTACTTTTATAGCAATTATTCCAGAAGCAATACACAAATTATGAGAGTTTACCAAAGAAGAAGATACTGTTAACAAAGGGAAAAAATCGTATTTCCAGACTCTCAGAAGGATGCAAAGTAGCAGTTAGTGATGAAGAAAATGTAGACATAAGGCAAAAGAAGGTGGGTCCTGCTCTTGGGTGTTACATATGGTCTTGAGCTGCTTTAATAAAAGCAGCCCCTTTGTGGGAAAGGAGAGAGAATATGGCAGAAGACTGGCACACAAAAGTGACAGCCAAAATTTTAGAGCTGGTAGAGACTTTGATTGGGTTCAGTCGCCCGCATTTTATAGGTAAGAGTGAGACTCAAAGAGATTAAACGATGTTACTCAAGACAACATCGGGAGGTAGTGTCAGTTTTAGTCTCCTTCACCATCAGCCCAAGGAGCCAAGGAATTCAAGGAAGTGGCTTTAGGGTCCAATAGCCCTGGATTGAAACCTGGCTCTGTCGCTCGATGGCTAAGTGACCTCCCTGAGCCTCAATGTTCTCAAGTATGCAATGGGGATAACACTGGAATCCACCTTACAGAGTTGCAAGGATAATGCAGCAAAGAATTTAGTCTACCATCTGGCATAGTTAGTGTTCAATAAATGATAGTTATTATCCTTCCCAGCTTGGTCGATGGGTTTCTGCATGACTATGCAAGAGCCGTGTCCCATGATTCACTTCCTACTTATGTAAAATGATTTAATTCTTCTCTGTGAAAGAGATGGGTGTTTCAACCAGTTAACATGAATGATATTTGCAAAATGTTTAAAGGTGCTTGAAAGAAAATGAATGTAAAGTAATCATTAAATTGGCGTTAACATGGTACCATTTTTATTTGGGGTACAGATTTCTCACAAATTACACTGGGGTGTCTGTGCAGGAACTGGGTCACAGAAATAACTAGAGGTAAGGAGGGCCATCAGGAATAATTCCAGTGTTAAAAATGGGCCAAGATGAAAGGATAATACACACAACATTTTGAAATGTATTTCAAATCTTTTCTGTTGTACTCACAAGCTCATGATGAAGCAAATATGCAAAGCAGTACGATGTCTAACCTAACAGAGCCTGTTTTAGGAGGGAGTTTGAAGATAAATAAAATATACTTTACACAGCTGGTAGCTAAACAAATAGAACTCATTGCCCCAAAGGGGACTACGCCTCGGTTGAAGAAAGATTTAGGTAAACCCACGGGTCATAGATCTTTAAGGAGTTATCAAGGGAAAGTTAAGAGTATTCAGTGTATGTGCCTAAATTTTGAGGTTAATATTGTTTAGAACAACAATTTGGCTCTTCTAATGGAAGTCAGTATCTTGGCCTGGGTGAAACTTTATTGTAATTCAACATGGCATTTCTTATTTTCTAATGTAGGGCAAAAAAGATTTGTAGAGCAGTGTTATGTGGCAGTCCTTGCTTGGCTTATTAAGTGGATTGCCTGTGGTTTTGAAAAGCTTCCTCCTCTTAATAGTCATATTGGAATCCACTGGGTGGCAAGAACACAGCACAGTACCTTAAGGGTCACTCTTGCGTAAGACATTAATGCATCAATCCCTAATTTGGAAACCTGTGGTCACTCCACAAGACAGAATTTGTCTCTCTCCCTTGGTGTAATGATTTTTATATTGTAATCTCTCTTGGGGTAACTCCTTACAGGACTGGCATGTTGAGAATCAGAGACTGCCTCTAACAATATGGTCGTGATTCTCTGCTTGGCTGATTTAGCTAAGCATTTAAGTAACCACTAATCTTCTGAAAGCACCAGGGTCTACTTAGAGAAATCCCTGTTGTCTGCAAGGATGGAAACAAAATCAGCATGGAGGAAGCATTAGTTACTAAGCAAAAATCAATCTTTTTTTTTTTTTCCACCTAGCTGTACACTATGTCGCTTTCAGAAGCGTGGGTTCTGGGCAGTGGGTCTTCATTTTGTAGATGAAAGATGGGCTCGTGTCTGACAAGCAGGGAAGATGGGTTGGGGAAGGGGAAGGGGTAAAAAGAAAGTTCACTGAAGTTCCTAAGTATAAATCAAAACACATTCTAGTGGATGAATCTCATAAGCGCTCAGTAAAACAAGCTAGACATGAGAGAATATTCTATACAATGTCACTTATATAAAAGCTCAAAAACAGGCAAAATTAACCTATGTTGGACCTTGGGGGCAGGAGAAACTGGACAGGGTCACGAGGCTGTTATCAGGTGCTGCAAACCTAAGTGAGCTCATCTTGTGAAAATTCACAGAGTTTTGATTTGTAAACTTCATGGTTTGCATGACTTTATGATTTACAGACATTGCTGAGTTTGTATTATATTTCAATAAAAAGTTTATTTTAAAACACATTCTAATATTTTCTCTTTGATTTGAAAGAGAGCTAGTTTGACATTTTCATATTACACATGTGGAGATTATCAGAAATAATTTGGAATTAATTCCTGCCTTGATTACCTTGATGTTCTGAGTTAAGATTTATTGGATCTAAATATTGTAAAATTTTCATTTCACACTGCCGGTGCAAATCCAGTCTACTATAATGATAAAGAAATCTCCCAAAGTCAACTTCAGACTTAATAAAACTACTTTAATATATAGAACAGAGCCAAACTCACAGGCAAATTTGTGTATAACTTCATGGGGATGGGAACAGTGTGACTTACTATCTGAGCATCCCTGTTGCAGAATCATCTGCTCTCTGAGAACAAGAAGTCCATTCATTGGGAAAAGGCGGGCACTGGATCTAAAGTCAGGAGTCTTAGAATCTCTTCTTAGCTTTGCAATGTGGACACAAAATGTCACATCTCTTATCTCTATGCCTCACTTCTCCATGTATAAAATTAAGGGAAAGCACATGAATGAGAGACTGGGGAAGGGTTTTGAGTGCCTGATGAAACTTGACATAATTATCATTATTTGAGACAAATACTGAAGATTACCACTAATAAAGATGATGGCAAGAAGTAGGATTGTCATCTGCACATGGTAGAGGAGACTTGTGATACATAGAAGAGAGGCATGAAGGAAAAAAAAGAACCATGAGCCTGCATGGTAGGGAATTCTTTTTGTCAGTAAATTCTATTAAGTTGAAAATATGTTCCAAAGGGAAGGAGTGGGAAGAATCATTCTGATGGAAATGGATCAAACTGACACATGGCCACAGTCCTAGCTGGCCATGAGCACTAACAAATGCTACCTCTGGAATCTGAGTTTTTTCCTGATTTAGCAATTCCAATTGTTAGGTCATTCCCACCATATTGTTACAGAAACAACAATGTCCTAGTTTTTGCATTCTCACAATTCTAATAATTACATATGTTTTCTTCCATAGGATTAAAAAGTTGCCTTTGAAATGTTTAGGTACGTTGTGAATGTAGACACTGGATTTTCACTGTCTGCCTTTCCTTAAGAATATAGAAAAATTGTCTTTTAAATGGTTGTCAGGGACGTGACCTTGAACTTGGTTTCAGCTGTAGAGAAACTATTATTGGTTTAGGGAAAGAATGAATTATTATTCCTAGGGTAGAAGGTCTCAAAGGTCTGTATTGTCTCCAATTGTTCATATCATGATCTGTAGTTAATTCACTGAAAGTCAGATTTTGGGAAGACTTTTTGGAAGCAAAGGAGAGACAGAGAAAAGGACACACCTTAAGGATGACTGCTGACATTTCAGATTCCTTTAGAGAGGCAATAAGTAATCAGAGTGTCAGATAGAACCATAAAGAGCAGAAGATCTTAAAGCAGAATGAAGATCACTTCTGCACACGAAATAGAGAACTTCCTTAGTTTTAGGAATTTTCCATGGAATTTATAAGAAACACTTGGACATTCATTTCAGAAGTCTCATCCCCAGACATAAGGAAGTTCATTGGTATATTAACTCAAATGCAGGATGCAATTTGACCAATCCCTTGGGCTATTTCAAACACATCAAAAAGTAGTAAGTCCAAGCAGTAACAATACAGAGAGTTAAGAAAATCTCTTTCCTCTGGCCATCTCACCTTTTAGCTTTTGCTGAGATGGGCGCCAAGCTTTTCTTTCCTGATCAAGCTTGCTGCATAGGGGATCTGTAAGATAAAAACAAGCAAAAGCATCCAGGTGAGCTAAATTTCGAGACAGATGTGTAATGGAAACCCTTCATCATGCTTAACAATTTGAATGCCAGTAGATCTTCCCTGAGGAGGAGAGGTCTCCATCTGCTCAGCAGTATGGGACTTCTGGGGTATAGCACTCTTAAGGCATGTTAAAAAGTACGTTGAGGACAGAACAGATTATCACACTGGATTGCTGCTATAACTAGTCCCTGACGTCAGTACATGATCGTTCATCTTAAAAAGGTTTTTAAAACTTACAATTTAACATTATGGTATTGTTATTATTTTTTATTTAGGTATAAAAACTGAGTTATGTCCAAGGTCACAAAACAAGAATGTGATTACAAACTAGTTCAATGTAATCTTTCAGTGTATTAGAGTGATTTCTTTTTAAAATAAGACTAAGTAAACACAAACTATTACTCTGGGTAAATTTCCAATAACTAATAAGAAGCATCCGACATAACTGCACTGAATGGAAAATTAGACCTTGAGAATTCTACCCAGATAAATTTGAAAGGTGCGTTTGAATACCAGGGTTTTGAATAAACGCCTATTACATTTGGTGTGCTACTTTTAATTAGAAAACTCAAATGGTTGAAATTGGACTACATGTATTATTTAGCTATGCCTCTCCACTAACCCCACTGAGAGTACCCTATCATCATGTTACCTACCTTACCTTCATCAATACAAGGCTAACCTCAGGACTCTAAAGATTTGAATCTATTTTATATTTAAATAAATATTCATTCTTCTAGAATGCA
Organism: Lepilemur ruficaudatus; assembly: GCA_963574885.1. Taxonomy (NCBI): domain Eukaryota; kingdom Metazoa; phylum Chordata; class Mammalia; order Primates; family Lepilemuridae; genus Lepilemur; species Lepilemur ruficaudatus. Next base: position 509 of record CAUYRT010011947.1, on the reverse strand, counting down.
ATTAATATGAAATATGGCTGTTATGTAAAAGCAATGAGGGAAATAAAATTACTTTCATTCAATTAGGCAATGTTTTTGAATACTGTTATATACATTTCCAGCATATTGTATGTCTTGTTCTCATTTTCCATTGGTCCACACATATGAATCTTTATTAATGGGAAGGAGCCATGAATTCCCAATAATGCTAGTGACTAAGATGAGCTGGACCATTTTACCATAATAACCAGTCAGTTGAATTAAACAATCTTTTTTTTTTGAGACAGAGTCTCACTCCCTTGCCCGGGCTAGAGTGAGTGCCATGGCATCAGCCTAGCTCACAGCAACCTCAAACTCCTGGGCTCAAGCAATCTTTCTGCCTCAGCCTCCCGAGTAGCTGGGACTACAGGCATGCGCCACCATGCCCGGCTAATATTTTCTATATATTTTTAGTTGTCCAATTAATTTCTTTCTATTTTTAGTAGAGAAGGAGTCTCGCTCTTGCTCAGGCTGGTTTTGAACTCCTGACC
>CAUYRT010011946.1:0-50749 GCA_963574885.1 Lepilemur ruficaudatus | reverse complement strand
TGCCTTGTGTATACTGGCATACAAAATCGTTTTAGTATGGACTATGTTTCTGCAGTTCAGTATAAATCAATACTACTGTTGTGATACATTTGTCTGCCTTCACTGAGTTAAACAGAAATCCACCAAGAGGTTTAGGTAATATGTGGCTCTAGTGTATATATTTAAGTCAAGAACAACTCAATATGTGATTTTTCTGGGCATTATGCTCAATCTCTCACATTTATTTTTGAGTGGAGGCTTTATAAATTATTATTTTGTTATCCATGATATAGACTTTGATGGGTCTGTACATAAGAATTAAAAAGCATAAGTCTGTGTAACTTAAAACCACAATGGCAGAAGAATGGACTTTTCATGCCAGTTGTAACTTAAGAGCCAAAATAGTCAGGAGAATTTTCTGGCCTTTATGGCAGGTCAGAGTCCATCTGTTTCATCTGCTGTTTGGCTGTCTGAACAGTTGGACTTTATTTCCTCTACATCATACTGAACTTTTAAGAACAAACAAAACACTTTTATCTAAAGATTGTGCACAGATGTGTCACATTACATATTTAAATAGACATTTATATACACCTCACTTTTATATCTGAAATAATTTAGTGAATTTGGTCCTTGGAATCATATTTACTGAACATTTAACCCAGGAATCTCATCAGCTCACCTAAGGTACTGCACAGTGTCTTACACAAAACAGTCATTCAACAATATTGGATTTTTGAATGATGTTATTAGTCCAGATAAATTGGAAAAGCAAGCAAAATTATTTAGAATCAGTATTATTAGATTTTTGTGTGTTTTTAAAATTTTAATTACTGTACTCTTTTTGGGCTAAAAATATTGTTGCGTGAGGTTTGATTGTATGACACAATAAAGGTTATTACTAAGTATACTCTATTTCAGAATAGTCCAGATGACATATATTTCTTGGCATACATAAATTACTAGCCAATGTTGTATGAATTGAGTTAAATCAAATTCCTAACAAAGTTGGAACCACAGATCTGGAAAAAGTCTCAAGATAGCAGATGATGCAGCCTCCTTTCCTGCTAGTAGACCAACCTACCTGCTGTAAAAGGCAATGATTGTCTTTGCACATTTAAAGATATCTCCACAAAGGGAGATTTCACAAAATCACTCAATTTCTTGTTCCTGTATGATATTTGATCTTACAGAAAAGAAGTTGTCTTAGGTCTGCCTAAGCTATTTTTCTGTTAGCGAACTCTATACTTTGGAATAATTTTGGATTTATAGAAAAGTTCTACGATGGACCATTCACATAGACACATCCTGTAGTCTCCCCTAATGTTATAATAAAATCTTGCAAAACCATGGTATGTTTGTCAAAGTAAGGAATTAACATTGGTACATTACTGTTCAATTCTAGGCTTTATTTGGATTTCATCAATGTTCTTTTCTGTTCCCAGATCCAATCCAGATACCATTTACTCGTTATATCTCCTTAATCTACTCTGGTTTGTGACAGTTTCTTAGTTTTTCCTTGTCTTTTAAGACTTTTTTTTTTTTTTAAGAATGTCCCACATTCTGTGTTTCTCTGATGTCTTCTCATGGTGTGGGATTTGGGGGGAAGCCTGCATCAGGATGGAATGCCCTTCCCACCATATCTTGTCATATCTTATCGGGGAACACGTTATCGACATGACTGATCACTGGTAATAGTAACCTTGATCACTCAGTTAGGATAGTGTTTGTCAGCTTTCTTCACTGTAAAGTTACTATTTTTTCCTACTCTATTTGTAAAAACGTGTCACAAACTCCAGCCCACACTCAAGTGGGAAAGGGTTAGGCTTCATTTCCTGAAGGGAGAATTATCTACGTGTATTATTTGGAATACTGTAAGGAAGAGTTGTTCCCTTCTCGGTATTTATTTATATATTTATGTACTCAATCATTTATTAATATGTCTGAGTTTTGTAGTTTTTAATTTTATTTTGGGCCGGGCGCAGTGGCTCACGCCTGTAATCCTAGCCCTCTGGGAGGCCGAGCGGGAGGATTGCTTGAGATCAGGAGTTCAGACCAGCCTGAGCAAGAGTTAGACCCCGTCTCTACCAAAAAGAAAAAAAAAATCAGCTGAGTGTTGTGGCTCACATCTGTAGTCCCAGCTACTCAGGAGGCTGAGGCAGGAGGGATCGCTGGAGCCCAGGAGCTGGAGGTTGCAGTGAGCTACAATGACACCGCTGCACTCTACCCAGGGCAGCAGAGTGAGGCTCTGTCTCAATAACAACAAGAAAGAAAAAACACAAAGAAACAGCATCCCTGCTCACAATCCCCCTCCTCTGCATAAAAAAATAAATAATAAATAAAAATATATTTTTTAAAAATTTTATTTTGAGTTATAATCGAATTCTATGTATTTATTTTATTCCTCAAAATTATGCCAGCTTTGACCATTATAGATTTTTTAAAGATGACTCCTGTATCCCTTTGATGTATCCCCATCCTTTTGTTCTTTGGGCGCTGCTTTATTTTGTGGCACTACAAGATACTCCAGGCTCAGCTGGTATTTTCCCTGCTCTATCCCTAGAATCAGCCATTTCTCCAAGGATCCCTGGTTATTTCTATAAAAGAATGGTATTTGGCAACCATGATCTGAGTGCTGGATATACTCCTTACTACTGGTGAGTCATTGTGCCTAGGTCCTCTAAGGAGACAAGCCAGGAAATAGCTGTGTCTATGCTAACCCAAGCACACATGCATGTCTCTAATTCTCTATCCATTTACCATCTATGTATCTATCTATCTATCTGTATTAAACTAAGCGTGAGTTCATATTGGTGTCTCCAACCTAATGCAGTACCATAGGGTTCATTCTAGACATCTCCCTTGCTTATTTCTAACTTCTTTCTTTGACAGTGAGAAACATGACTCAGGTCCACCTAAACTTTTGCCAATATTAATCACTCACATTTGAATGGAGACAGAAAGTAAAGAGGCAGTTGTCCTCATTGACCACTACTCTGCTGCGATATGGCTAAGAACACAGGCACTGAAGTCAGTCCTTTGGGTTTGTGTCCCAGCTTTGTCACTTAACAGCTGTGCGACCTTGGGCAAAGAGGTGAAATGATCTGCATCTTAGTTTCGTCACCTCTTAAAAAAAGAGCCATAATAATACATACCCCATAGAGTTGACGGGAGGATCAAAGCAGTTTATACAAGTAAAGCATTTAGAGTAGTGCCTGGCACATGGTGAGTGCTCAATAATTAACTTTTTTAAAAAAGTCTATACCAGAAGATTTATTTGAGAAAAGTATCAGTAGCCAACAGGGACCTGATGACTTTACATTTTAAGAGTGTTTGTAAATATGATTCATAAATCAATATAATACATAAAGAAAAATCATTTCAGTATGAAAAACCTTCATCAGCTTAATGTTTACACTGAATGAATCAATGAATTCCTCCATGAGAAACCCTTTAACCATAACTTCTCCAAATTACACACCATTCCTTTAAGTGCGCCATCATAGGACCTACTTCTAATCCCTTTTATCATTATTATTGTTTTCAATCGGACCTTTTCCTTTTCGCTTAGAAATTTGATTTCTTTTACTTTAAGTCTGATCTTCCTTTGAGTCTAATGTCTTTTATTTTATCATGTAGCATTCCATCATTTTAATGCTTCCAGTGAGAAAGCAGCACAGAAGTATTAGTACGCAACCTTGGCATTTTAGGAATATTTTAAATCCTTGCAGTGACAGTTTCTTTAAAAATGTAAAAATATTTGAAATAGCCTTGACAAAGATACAAAAGATATGTTCTGAATCTATGATTCATACATACCTCATTTGAGCAATATAGCTGCTCAAAAGTTCATGGCTTTAAAGTTCATGGCTATTGGCCCATAATTAAATAAGGTCTTGTGTGGTTAGGCAAAATCAAAGTATTGCAGAACCGAAGAGAATAATATTCAGAGTCAATCAGGGCAATATTTACAAAGCTTACTTAATCGAAGGAGTAATGTGGGACTTACTCAAGAGAAGCTCAGGACTATTGTTAAACACACAGATTCCCTCCCTTCCCCTGGAGAGTCTGGTATAATTAACTTAAGCCTGTGAATCAGAATTTTAAACAAGAGTTCCAGGTGATGCTGACCAGGCAAATTCGGAAAAACTGATTTAATCCGAGATCCTGATTTTAATAAGGAAGCTGAGGCAGAAGAAGGACACCCATCCAATATTCATTAAGCACCTACTTTTGTAGCACCCTATGGAAGTACGACGGGTATATATCAAAAGATTTGGGACAATGCATCGCTATGCATTGCTGGTGGAGTTGTAAATTGGTTCAATCTTTCAGGCAGACAGTGAGCAGTACATGTCAAATATTAAATGTGCTTATCCTTTGCTCCAGTAATTCCAGATGAAGACAGTATTTCTTAAATTGTCACTCAGACCGCTTGAATCAGAAGCACCTGAGCTTCCTGTTGAGGCTGCAGATTTCCAATGTCTCAGACCAACTGAATCAGACTCTGCGGAGTGCGACCTGGCATTCCGCATTTTTAACAAGCTTACCAAGAAATTCTTACATTCACTAACATTTCAGAAATGCTGCCCTAAGGAATGTGGAGAGTCAGAGTCCCAGCACAGTGTCTTAATTTGTTTTCTGCTGCTATAATACAATGCCACAGACTCCATAATTTATAATGAACAGAAATTTCTTTGGCTCATAGTTCTGGACACTAAGAAGTTCAAGATTGAGGGGCTGCATCTGGTGAGGAGGGCCTTCTTGCTGCGTGGCCACATGGTGGAAGGCATCACACAGTGAGAGAGGAAGCACACACATGAGACAGACAGGAAAAGGGGCCCAAACTCCCAGGATAATTATCCCACTCCAGCGATGACAGCATTAATCCATTCATGAGGGCAGAGCCCTCATGACCTAATCTCTTCTTAAAGGTCCCACCTCTTACCACCATTCATGTAAGTTTTGGAGAAAACATTCAAACCATAGCACAGGGGAAGGAGTGCTCTCACACAGAGAGTACCAGAACCCCAGAGGGACATGAAAAGTGTCTGCATGGATGGGAGTAAGACAAATAGGGTGAAGACAGCATCCCCTGAGAGGAGTGGCCCAGTGTGGGGTGTCGGACCCCAGAAGATGAGAGGATCACCCACGTGGGGCAGGGTGCCCTGCTATGGGTGCTGGCCCTGAGTGGGGTGAGGAGAGTGCCTATGCAGGGGTGTGGCCCACAGCAAAGGAGTCCACAGAGGGCAGGGGGGGTTGGCCAGGTGCGGGGTGTGGAAGCCTGAGGGGGTGAGATGGGCATCTCCTTGGGGAAGGGGCAGTGGCAGCCTTAGGAGATTGGCTACATTCTGGGTGTCAATTAAATGCATAAGTATATTAAGGATAAGGAGAGTCAGGTTCCTCACTGTTGGAGAAGGAAATTACAAATATAGAAAGGAAAGAGATCTAGAATGAATGGTGTGGTGTTGAATTTGAATGGAAGACATTGGGGTGAACTCATGGTTTCGATAGGTGGATACATAGATAGGCACATAAACGTGTCTAAACTCTGTCTACTAAGAGGGTGACACCCAATAACAATGAGTTCACCCACATGCCCAGATCTTAGTTCCTAAATACTTTTCCCCACTCAGAGGAACCGGGGTCCTTGAAGAAATGGTTGATTCCGGCTCTGGGACAGGGAAATCCTGAGAGGGGCCTGGAGCATCAAAGAGCTTTCTTGCTCTCTCTGCCGTGTAAAGACGCAGGGAGCAGTAGCCATCCATAAGCCAGGAAGAGGCTCTCACATGAGCTAAATCTGCTGGCACCTTGATCTTGGACCTCCCATACTCCAAAACTATGAGAAAATAAATTTCTCTTGTTTAAGCCATCTGGTCTATGGTATTTTGTTATGGCAGTTCACATTAAGACAAGTCTCTAATGATTAAAAAATAATAATAATAATGATGGCAGGAAGGGATAGGAAAAGTCTTTCTCCACATACGAATGCTGGCTCATAAATGTAGAGAAACCCTCACCATTCTGGAGCCATGAGTGTAATCATCCACTCAAGCCTGGACCTTCAGTGGGGCCCAAATCCAGCAAGTGAAAGAGTCATTGAGGAAAGGGATATTCCTACAGTCCCAAAGTATCACCCCACGGACAGTTATTAATTACAAAGGGAAAATACACCTTTAAAATGGTATTAGATACCCTGTCAGGTGCCACTTTGAGTGATCAAATTTAGCATCACCAATGATGAGACAAAACTGACATCACGTGCTTTCTAATGTGATGAAGTGAGAAATGTACCACCTCACCATGAAGTTTTCTTGACAAGAATTTTAATCTGAATCTAATCATGAAGACATAATCTAGAAAAACAGATTGTAGTATATTTTTCAGGACTGCTGGCCTAGACTGTGTGTGTCACTGTCATGAAAGATTTTTATAAAAGGAGGTAGGCTGGGAGCAGTGGCTCACACCTGTAATCCCAGCACTTTGGGAGGCAGAGAAGGGAGGATCATTTGAGGCCAGGAGTTCAAGATCAGCCTGAGCAACATAGCAACATCCCATCTCCACAAAAAATTTAAAAATTAGCCAGGCGCTTGGGAAGCTGAGGTGGGAGGATCACTTGAGCCCAGGAGCTTAAGGCTGCAGACAGCTATGATGATGCCACTGCACCCCAGCCTGGGCAACAGAGCGAGACCATTTCAAAAAAATAAAATAAACAAAAGGAGGAGGATGTTCAAAATTAAAGGATACTAAAGAGACATGACAATCGAGTACAATGTGGATCCTGTTTCAAATAGAAAAACAAACAACATATAGCTTTAGAGGTGGTCTTGAGGCAACTGAGGAAATTTGAATATGGGCTATATATTAGATAATATTTATTATATCAATTTTAATTTCTTAGGTTGATAATATAGTTATGTAGGAGAGTGTTCTTATTTTCAGTATTGAAGTATTTAGGAGTCAAGTGTCAGAATGTCTATAATCTATTTTCAAATGGTTGAGTCAAAAAACCTATATCTCTATAGATAGAGAAATAAAAGCAATGTAGCAAAATGACAATCTCTCCTGGTGAATCTGGAACACAGGTACATAGGTACTCGTTTTATTATTCTTTCAATTTTTCCATAGTTTTCACATTTTTCAAAAGAAAAAAGAGTCTAAGTCTCTCAGATATATCTCAAGAAATAAATGAGTCAGATTTCTTATTTTTAAAATATCAAAATAACAGTATTACACCAACAAAATTACTGATCTTTAAAGACCTAAAAACAGCACAATATATGGGAATAGGCAAGTACTGAATCAATATTATAATCTAGCAGGGACTTTGCTCTTATTCACATTTTAGTGTCCAGAACCCTGTTCACAATAAAGCCTTGATAAATGTGGAGTGAGGAATTTGTTTTATTCTGGGATTTGATGGTTTGGCTAACTCTAGAGGAGGTGATTTGGATGCTTTCTGCAGGACCAGGTCAGGTGAGCTGAAAGGTGTGAGCTACAAAAGCTGGCATACACAGTGCAGTTCAGGGGGGCCTGGTCCCACTTGGCTCTACCTGGCCCCACGTAGGGTGTCAGGTAGACATCTAGTGGAACAGCGTTTGAGTTGTTTTAAAATTGAGATTGTTTAATAACCAGATAGAGCATCTGCTGTGTAGGATTATTGTTGTCCAGAATTTTTGGTTTTAAAAAGTTCTGGTATAGTATAAACTTGAAGGATATAGCTTTGTTTTACAGAATTATTGTAACTAGATCTTATTTTTGTGTGTATATATATCCCAAAATCTGTAAGTAAATAAACAAGGGAAGTCTTTGTCTATTTTTGAAAGAATAAGCTTTAGTGTAGCCTTTGCATTTATGCTAAATGTATTAATCATAAGTAAAATTTTTATCTATTCATTAAAGTATGTTTGCCAGGTGTTGGGATAGGTGTTGGGTATTCTTCACATTTCAAGATAAAACTGTAGTATTTCTCTGTGTGTGTATGTGTGTGTATGTGAGAGAGAGACAGAGAGAAATGTAGCATACATACAGAGAAGTGTATAAAACATGCACGTACAGTCTAACAAACAAAGAGCAAACAGCTCAAGAAATAGAGCATTATAAGAATCACCCCTGGCATGTTTCTCTTCTCAATTTCAAAATCATCCCTTCCTTTAGAGGTAAGTACTATCTTGACCTTTATTATAATTATTTTCCTGGTTTTCTTTATGCTTTTAAACTTTATATATATGCATCCCTAACCAACGTGGTTTGGTGTGACCTGTTTTTATAAACTTCACATGAATGAAATCACAGTATACAAATCCTTTCATTTCTTGCTCTGTTTACCCAGCATTATGGTTTTGTTTTGTTGTTTTCCAGCTTCCAACACTATGATTTTTAAAGATTTATGCAAGGGGTCTGTGTAGTTCCAGTTCAGTCTCTTTTGTTTGCTATATTGTATTCCACAGTTTAAATAGACCACAACCTAATTATCTACGACACTCCTTATTGGACATTTGCTTACTTCTGTTTTTGGCTGCTGTAAATCAAACTGCCATAAATATTCTCATACATGTGTCTGATGAATATCTGTGTGAGTTTCCCTAGGGATAAACCCAGGAGTTGAATTGCTAGATCATAGGATGTGAGTATGTTCGATTTTCCTAGATAGGGCCAAGTAGCGTTTGTACCAGTTTGTACTCCCCACCAGTGCTGGTGAGAATCCCGTTGTTCCACATTCTTGCCAACACTTGATACAGGTGCGTTATAAACCTTTTTAATTTTTGCCCATCTAGAGACCATATATGGGTATCCCACTGAGGTTTTAATTTGCATTTTACTGGTTACTTATGATGTTGAGCATCTTTCCATGTGTTTATTGGCAAAATACATTTCTTTGAACATATTTTATTATATAGACTTTTTTTGTTTCCCTATTAAATTTGACTATCCCCAAATTGGACAAATTTGGGAGATAACATTATAGCTAAATTTCCTAGAGCCAAATTCACAGCATTAAGTCAACATCAGGGAACCATGTAACTGATGGGGAGAGAGAGGATGAAGCAGGGAAAGAGAGACAAACTGATAAATTATAAGTAAAAATAAAAGTTTTAATGGAGAACTCAGAGGGACATGAAAAAAGATAAATTATTTAAAAGATTATATCTTTTAAAGATGGCATTTTTCACAGACTATAAAGATTAAACAGAAAAAATATGCAAATTAAAGATGGTAAAAGGAAAATAGAGCCTCATATTATTTCATTATATAAGAAAGAATATAAGTGACTTCACCCTGAAAATCTACCTCACAGAGAATATGAGGTGCCCTCTGAAAACCTTATTCATGTAAACATGATATTTGAGCTTCTGTTTCTTTTCATTAATAAGGCAGAGATTTTAAATATTCACTATCTTTTTAGCAAGCACAGAATTTGCCCAATGTGGGGTCTCCTATCTGCAGTGAATAAGGTGAAACCTAATTTGTTTGATGTTGCTTATTATTGAATTGGAAGGATTGTTTTTGCCCAAGGTGTTGGTGTAATAATTAACTGGAGGGGAAGTGATTATGGTAATTGAGGATTCTGGTTTGGCCCAGTACTGTGAATTTTTAAAGATCACATGTTTTTCTTCTTAAGGACTGTCTAGACAATAAAATTTTGGAATTGTGGATTAGGGTTACCTATTCACCATAAGTAGAGATGTTATTTATTTTAACCAGTTCAATTGCAAAGACAACCCCCTGTCCCCTAAAAGGCCACTGGTTTGATTCAGCCAAAAGAATGTTCTCTTTATTTAGAATTTGCAGTTTATATAATCCCTGATCTCCTTGAGGAAACAAGGGGTATTAAAATGTTGAAAACCAGTTCATCTTGTCCTACACAGAGTTGATTCACTAGCATAACAATAAAGGTTATAACAATAATTCATTCAGAGATGGTTTACACACTAGCAACTAATACTACACACAACACTGAAAATGGAGACATTTTACAAGAAATAAACAAAATCATATCAAATTATTGAACAGTTATAGGCAAAAAAAAAAAAAATAGAAGTGTAGATGGCTTGCCTAATTCCATTCAACTTGCATTGACATTTCCTTTCCAGGATTCAGTCCTGAATCCTCAGCTCTCTCCAACCATGTATGTGCAGTCCTGATCTTTTGTTTAAGCTTTAGCCCTGACCTTTAACTTTCTACTGGGTATTGCTAATTTCTAAAATCTAAACCCCATATCAGATCCCCCTTTGGACTTCCTCATTTTTTTCCAGCTCTTTGAGTCTCTTTCAACAGCCTAAAATCTTGGAATTATCCCAGATTCCTCCTGCTAGTCTATTCACCTCTCTCTCCTTAATCTAATCAGTAGCAAATTCTTGGCAAATCATTTCTTTTCATCCTCTATTGCCTTATTTCTAATCCAGACCTTATCTGTCTCATACATACACTATCATGACAGCCTCCCAACTAGATGGCTCCAGCCAGTCTTGGGCTTTTTCACGCCAGCTTCATCTTTGAACTTTGCACACCCATTTCTTTCCTCAAACATGCCCTGCCAGGCCTGTCTATTTCAGCATCACGTCTGTGCTCATCTCTCCCCATCCCTTTTCCTTAATGATCAGTTACATCATGTATACTTCTTTGATGGGACCTCCCCGACAGTGCACATGCTTTATGAAAACTTCCTTCCTTTATTATCTGTGTTCTTCCTTTGACATGAAGTGTATAGAGGACTGTGTTCTTCACACTTTATGATAGGCCTCACCTTCAGAACTGGATTGTAACTCTACTGAAGTTAGCCAGCAAGTGTCTTTTCATACCTTGCTTTTTTTACTTAATATATCATGGAGATCTTTCTCTATCAGCATATATATTTTATGTTTATCTAATACTTTTATTAATAAAATGCCTGCTGACTATGGGTAATCCATAATTCATTTAATCAATCCTTTACTGATGGCCACTGGTGGTTTTTCTGGTTTTGTTATTATCAAACAGCTGCAGTGAACATCCTTGCATATCTTTTTTTTGAAAGTTTTATTGGAAAACCTTTAATTTCACCCTTGCAATATCTTGAGGAAATTAGTCATAGTTAAAATCATCCCACTGGGATTGCTGAATTAAAAGTGTCTTTGTCTATATATATATATATATATATATATATATATAGAGAGAGAGAGAGAGAGAGAGAGAGAGAGAGAGAGAGGGTCTAGCTCTGTTCCCTGGGTGGGAGTGCAATAGTGTCATCATAGCTGACTGCAACTTCAACCTTGCCGGGCTTAAGTGACCCTCCCGCCTCTCAAGTAGCTGGGACTATGGGTGCTCACCATCACGCCTGGCTAATTTTTAGATATTTTGTTGAGACGAGGTCTTGATAAGTTGTTCAGGCTGGTCTCAAACTCCTGGCCTTAAGTGATCTTCTTGCCTCAGCCTCCCAAGTAGCTGGAACTACAGGCATTCCTGGCTGTGTATTTTCAATTTGGATATAACAAAATTATCTTTTGAAATAATTTTCACTGTCTACTCCCACTTTTGATGTCATTAATTCTCTTGCCACCTAGGATTTGGACATTGACAGTGGGAGCTTTGTTTATGGGGGCTCATCCCCACAGACTGTTAGCACTGGAGAAAATGTAAAGCCAGGCAAAAAGAAAATTTTGAGGGCCAGAGAATAGACTCTTTGGTGGCTAGTACGTGGTTCCATAGGCTAGGGTAATCTGACATCCTGGACAGCATCATCTTTCTTTGCCAAGATCAACTGGAGCCCAGATCAAATCTAAATGTAACCATCTCTAAAATGGGGATAATCTTCATATTTATTTTCTTCTTACAGATATGAATATAAATGAAATTTCATTGTCTTGGTCTTTAGGAATTCTCTGAAGAGATATTACTATGTAAACTGCGCGAACTCAGAACAGCAGAGTTCAAACTTGATCAAAACAAAAAAAGCTGTAGAGCAGCAACCCCTTTCTGTCATTTTAACTGCTTTTGTATAACCAAATGTTTCCAGTGCCAATCAGTAGGAAAGAAGAAGAGAGCTTCTCTCTTAATTGTTTTAGAGTTTCGTTTGTCTATTTAGAGTTTCTTTTTGAAGTCTGAAGATTTATGGAACAATAAATGCCATTTAGTGCTGTATACTATTTCAGATTTCTCATTGGTTTTAGAATTCAGGTAAAAATACTTAGCTTAAATCTTATCAAGCATGAAATTACACTGAGAAGTATTGTACAGCAGTTCATCCCAGTGAAACAAATTATGGCCACAGCAAAGCGCGCCACTTTGTTTTTTTAAATAATAGGATGCAGACATTTTAGTATAATAAATGTTTTCAAACTGTTTTGTGGGGGGAAAGGGGGCAGCCAGGAAGCAAGGTTTAAGAATGGTTCGGTTTGGCTCCTGAACGATATTATTGATATTCCACAATGCAAATTTTGGCCACGCAAGTGGGCCAACTTACAGCAGTCCAAAACAAAGCACATTCACTCAGAAGTGTGAGAGATCAATTGCAGACAGGCCCCATCTTTTTCACGGTATTCAAAAGTCCAACCTTGTTTCATTCCAGTGGGAGCTGGAGAAGCTTGACCTGTGCGAACCACTCCTGATTAACGAAGTGGGGCAGAACGCAGATCCGGAGGTGGGGGCTTCTCTTCACTAAGCGCACAGCCTCGCTTCCAGAAGCCTGGGTGTAAAAGAGGAAGACCCAGAAAGACAATCAAAGTGAACGAGTTTGTCGAGTGCCTGCCTTCCCCACCTCCAGCCAATTCTGCTTGCTCCTTCCCAGGTGCCCCTAGTTCTCCAGAGTTTCTGGCGGTCTAAAGTTTCCGCTCCCCGCCTAGATTGCTCCAAGTGCATACGCGACCCGCTTTTCCTCTTTTAGGACCCTTGCCCCAGAAGGCAGGTCCAGTCCCCTCAGCGAAGTTGCTCCAAGCCTGAGCCTCCGCCCTTACTCTTCAGTCCCACCCTCCGCCACCTTCGAGGTTGCCCGCCGATGCCCGACGGTCTGGGGATCCGAACGTCGTCCCCATCCCCCGGGGCAGTTGCTACCCAAACCGCGCAGCGCCAGCTCCGCACAGCCGTGAATCGCCGTCCCCTCGACTCCCGCGCGGGGCTGACAATCCGGGAGGGGAGGCGGAGGTTGTTCCGAAGCCTCCGGAGCCTCTGCCCGCGCTGAGTCCTGCACCAGGTGGGGAGTCATTGCACATTAGCGGGCAGGATTAAGCGAATTCACACCAAGAGGTGAATGACTGAGCTCCGGGGCCTTCCTTGGATGTTGGTATTTTAAAAGAAACTGCTTGGTAGCCCGGAAGAATATGAATGGGGGACGATGGTGTAGACCTGGTTGGAGTGGAGTTTGGGGTCTGGGAGGCTCCCTGTCAGGCTGAGGGGCTGGGGACTCCGAATGCTGTGTCCAGGTCCTGCCAGCCCTGCTTTCCCGAGCATTGTTCTACCCGCAGCCCGACGTCCGGCCCTCCTCAGTGGCGAGCAGCACGTAGTAGTTGCTGAATAAATAAATGCTTGCGGAATGGGAGAGGATCCGCGTCCCCTCGGGACGGATCCGGGGCCTAGGAAAGTCTGGCCTCTGGCCCGCCGCGTGGGCTCCCTCCAGCGTGGCCGCCCACACCTTCTCGGCCACGGCGGGGCCCCGGGTGGGGCACTTCCCGGCGCGCCGCTGGACGGAAGGGACCGCGTTCACGTCCAACCGCCCTCGCCCCAGCAGGGGAGGCCCGCGCAGAGCGCCCTCTGTGGCCGCCGGGACCCCGCGGCTGAAGCGCCCCGACGCGGCGGCGGGGGCTCGGTGACTCCGCGCCTCAGGCCGGCGCGTGGCGCGGGGTGGCCCAGTCGCCTCTCAGGGCCAGGCCGGACTCTCGCCCGCGGGCCCCCGAGGCCGGCGAGTTGCGGCGCTCTCGGACCGCGGGACCCGCCTTCGCTTTCCGCCGCGCGGCCCGCGGTCTCCGCTGAGGTCACCGAGGGCCAGGCGCCCTGCAGAGGCCCCGCGGGCGACGCCGCCCTGGACATGCCACGAACACGCTTCCAGCGCTTTCGGTGCTTTTCACACTTTCCCACTGCCCCGAACCGCCCCCGGGGTTCCTAAGCGGCTCTGGGCGCGGCGTGGGGGAGCCTTTGTGCCCTCGCTGTTTGTGGGGACTTTTTCTTCCGAGGAGAGCTTCCCCCACCCTTTTCCTCTCAAAAGTCTTGTGGTTTCCCTAGAAGACGGAAAGAGCCTGAGAAGGTTGCGGAGACTGGTTTTTTGCAATCTTTCCCGTCCCAAAACTAAAAACCCTTGGCGTTTGGCCGTAGGGAGACATTTGGGGTCAAGGGGAGGGAGAGAGCAGTGCATTCCTTCGCCCGCCTCCCTCCCACCTGGTCCCTGGGCTCCCCTCCCCCGCCGCAGGCTCGGGCGGGCGCCCGGGCTCGCGCTGCGGCCCCGGCAGCGGCAGGGTTAAGCTCAGGAATGTGGCGGCGAGGAATGTGCATGCTGATGAGCCGCGCGCGGGGCGGGGCGGGCCCGGGGCGGGGCGCATGCTAATTGCATGCAAATGAGGAGGCCCGTCGCCGCCGCAGCCGCCGCTCTGCCGAGCTTCCCGGATCCGAGCCCAGACGGCGGCGGCTCGGGCAGCCTGGGCGCCGCGACCCTCGGCGGCCACAGGGGGACTGGGAGGAGGAGGAGGAAGAGGCGGAGGCAGCAGCGGCGGCGGCGAGGAGGAGGAGGGTTCGATTGCCTGCTCCGACACAGACATGGTGGACTGAGCCCCGGCGGGGCCGAGAGCAGGGCTTCCTGAGGCGCTTCCCGCGCGTGGTTCCGCCGCGCCCCGCGCCCCGCAGCCCCTCGCCGGCGGCCGCGTCGGGGGCAGCGGCCGGGCCGGGCAGTCGCGTTCCCGCCCGTCCCGCGCCCGGTCCCTATGGAGGCGCCGCTAGCCGGCGAGGCCGCCGACCATGCCTAGGAGGGCCGGGAGCGGTCAGCTGCCGCTACCCCGGGGCTGGGAGGAGGCCAGGGACTACGACGGCAAGGTCTTCTACATCGACCACAATACCAGGAGGACCAGCTGGATCGACCCCCGGGACAGGTGGGCGGCCGGGCCGCGGGTGGGCGCAGGACCCGCCTCGGAAGCGCGGCGGCGGCTGTTGTCCGGGAGACCCGGCCGGGCGGCGGCGCCCGCGGCGCTGGGGGCGTGGGGCGTCGCCGACCCCGGGGTGCCTGAGGGGTCCGGGGAAGGAGGCGCGGGACCGTCCGCCCTAGGCGGGGCTGCGCCAGCGGGCGAGGCGCCATGGAGGGGCCCGTTTGAGCCGCCCCTCCCAGGGCCCCTTTGCCCACCCCCTTCCTGACGCCCCTCGGGGACTTTTAGACGCTCCCGGCCCGGAGGGAAGAGTGGAATTGGTGCCCTTGGCTGGCACTCCACGTCCAGTTAACGGACCTAGAGGGGCCACCTGGGCCCTGTCCCAGGCTCGCTTCCTAAAGTTGGCCGAAGTGAGGCTGGAGGGCACGTTCGGCCTCTGGGAGGCGGGGATGGGCTGGGCCTCGGAGGCCTGGGCAAGGTGGGGAGCTAGCCATCCAGGCCACCTGTGGCATCTCTCAGGCCGTCCTTGGCTTCCCAGTCTTGACTGCAAGTTCTTGACCGGTGCGCCCCAGCCAGGCCAGAGGTCCCGAGCAGGGAAGGGAGTGCTGGGCCCTGGGAGTGGGTGTAACTGGCTTTGCCCCTCAGGTTTTAGAAACGCTTGTTTTGAGGTTTTACTACCTATTGTTCGTCTTCACCTGAAAACTTGAACTGACTCTCAGATCCTGAACGCTGAACGGCAGATTCTGTTTGGAAGTAAGAAGTGGTGAAATGAATTGGGTATTGAGGAACTCTGACTTGAGCTTAGCCTCGTTTGTTTTTTTAGTTCTCAACACACACATTTTATTCCCGCCTGGAGGTGAAGAGGAGAAGCATAACAAAATCATCTCTGAAATTCAGGAGCTGCAGTTTAGCTGAAGGTTCACAAATGTACCTCTGTCCCATCTTTCTTTTTATCCTTAAAAGGAAAATTTCTTAGAATTATTATAAGAGTAATAGGAGGTATTCCTAATTGTAAATTTAAATAATATATCATCAGGGATAACTCCCACATGTGGACTTTTGTCATTTCTGAAAATTCTTTGCAGCTGTTTATGGAATGCCTTACTTAGGGATTTATAACCTATTTTAGGTGCTTCTACTAAACATTCCCCTTTTTCTCAATTTGAAGCTGAAACAGTTTCCTGTTTTATGTTCTGTTACTTTTGTCCTAAAAATGGTGTTTTTGAAAGCTATTGAAAAGCAGTTACAAGAAAGTCATAAATGACATTATAAATTTATGGAACAATCCTTGTTCAATTATCCATGACGGTATGGCTTTAGGTTTCCCTCCTGAAAAGTCACCTGTGCCAAGGGTTCTGTCTTGCCACAGCCTGGCCGCCTGTTGCTGACCTGATGAAAGTTATGACAAGCATCACACCTTCACAGTCTCTCCAGACATACTAGTTGTTGTCATAAACTTCACACTCCAAGCCAGTTATTTGACTTATGCCATTGCACTTTGAAACTACTTAACAGATAGTAAATGTCAGTGTAGATGGTGTGCACCCAACAGTGGCTTTTAAGGCACCTGTATAAATATTTGACTTTTACAGTTGTGTGGTAATTCTTTCTGCTTTCTGATACTTGGAGCTTCAGGTTGTTGAAATTGCAATAAATTCTTGAAATATTTAGGCATTTTAGGTTCTCTTCTGCTAAGTTTACATGTTTTATTATGTATAGTATATCCTCTTTCGTGCTTACCAAAAAGGATTACAAGAATATGTTCAAGCTGATGGAATGTGAAGTAAAATGATGAGATTTGGCTTATCTGTATCACCACCTCTTTCACAGGTCAAGCACGGCCTTTATTTTAAACTCTTAATGGATTAGCAATTGTGAAGTATGTTTTCAGGAAACTGGGTAACCAGTTCATTTGATGGGGACAAATAGTTTTGAGTAAAGTGCCTTATTATTACTCCAGTTTTCCTTGAAGCTATTAGGTCTTTAAGTTATTTGGAGCTATAAATTTGACTAATTATAAATATTTCTGGATCCCAGTGTTAGAGTTTTAAAAGATTCTCTTTGAGATCAGAGTCACCATTGATATACTCAGTTTAAATTTGATTTTTTTTTTCAGGGAAATTAAGTGACTTTAAGTCTTCCTAAATATAATAGCTTAAGCCACGATGGGGGAGGGTATTTGGAGTAACTGTTAACTCTTGTCAATTTTGATACACATTTACCACACCTATGGAAAGAAAGATGTTACACGGGCCAATAGGAGTGTGTGGTGTGTGGATTCTTCTGCAGGATCAAATTACAAATCCCAAAAGAAAAATGACTTGATATACTATGGGTCTATAGTACCTATGAACTATTAAAGCCATTTGATTAGAATGGTCAGGATGATTTACCCAGTCATATTTGTTATGTTATTCTGTTAAGAAAAAGAATTTTGTGTTTCTGATAGTCTATCAGAATTTGTCAAGTATTTCTGATTATGTAGATAATTATGGTGATTTAGTTGGGGGTGGGTAGGGGTTTTACAAGAACATAATTTCATTCAACAAGTAGTGATGCTAGAATACTGCACCATTATTTTAAAATATATTCAAGCTTTTGGAGGGAGATGACATAATACAAACTTTGCTGGGACGTAGTCAAAGCTTTTATTGCTCCACCTCTTTTTTTTTTTTTTTTTGCGACAGAGTGTCACTCTGTTGCCCAGGCTAGAGTGCCATGGCGTCAGCCTAGCTGGGCTCAAGCTATCCTCAAACTCCTGGGCTCAAGCAATCCTCCTGCCTCAGCCTCCCGAGTAGCTGGGACTACAGGCATGCGCCAACATGCCCGGCTAATTTTTTGTATATATTTTTAGTTGGCCAATTAATTTCTTTCTATTTTTAGTAGAGACGAAGTCTCAATCTTTGTCAGGCTGGTTTCGAACTCCTCGAAAACCTTGAGTGATCCGCCTTCCTTGGCCTCCCAGAGTGCTAGGATTATGGGCGTGAGCTACTGCGACGGCCATGCTCCACCTCTTATTAACTAAGTTTAGATGAGTTTCTGAATCCCTCTATAAACCTCCATTTTTAAACTCTAAAATGAAGGTAATACCATCCATCTACTTTATAGGGATGTTTGTGGGCCCCAAATTAGGGCCCAGCCAAATAGTAGTGTAGTGTTGACATTTAATTAAGTGTTTGATACCTGAAAATAGTAGAAATACTAACACATACAGTATTTACTCTGTTTATTGTGTCCTAGCCACTGCTAAGCTCTTTAACTGTGATCTCATTTTATTCTCCCATTAGTCCTATGAGGCAGGTGCTATTGTTATCTTCCAGTTACAAATGAGGAAATTGAGTCAGACAAGTTGCCGTTAAGTGTGAGCCAGAATTTGAAACAAGACAGTCTGACTCTAGAACCTGTTTCCTTAATGATTCCTCTAAACTGCCTTGACTCCTGGGCGTGTTCAGGGGTCCTCAGGTAGAGTTCATGGAGGAGCAGAACCTCTTTGACCAGTGTTTCTTTTTCAGGCTGATAACCAGTCTAATCCTGGGGAAATCACCCTGTCCCTGATTCCTTGTCCCCCTCTCAAGAGTGTTATTTTGCAGGTTTACCACCTCATTCATCTCTTATTTTGCTCACCAGGGACACCCCTTGACCACACCAATTGGTGTTTATGGTGGGCCATAGATCTTGGCCAAATGGTCTGGTGCTTAAAAAAAAAACAAAATTGCGAGACCCCGTCTCTACTATAAATAGAAAGAAATTAATTGGACAACTAAAAATACATGTTAAAAATTAGCTGGGCATGGTGGCACATGCCTGTAGTCCCAGCTACTCGGGAGGCTGAGGCAGAAGGATCGCTTGAGCCCAGGAGTTTGAGGTTGCTGTGAGCTAGGCTGATGCCATGGCACTCTACAGCCCGGGCAACAGAGTGAGACTCTGTATCAAAAAAAAAAAAAAAAAAGAATCATTCATTCTACAAAAATGCTTTGTGTTCCTGTTATGGTCTAAGCCTAAGTTTTTATTGATCCTAAATTCAATTATACATGATTCCTGACTTTAAGGATTTCATCATTCAGTAAGAAATATATATATATATATATATTATTTTAAGGCAGGTGATAGAGGTACTCAATATAACTTCTCTTTTAACTCTTCCTGCACTGGTGAAATTGCTGGTTTCCTTGTCTGTTCCCTGCCTACCTGCTGATGTGTTTGTGGCCCCAAATTGTGTCTCACCCATCTTTGTAACTATACTTTCTAACTTTATGACATAAAATACATTAGATAAGAAAAGTAGGCATGTTCTTCCATATCATGGATAAAGAAACTGATACTCATAGATATTGAAGACTTGTTCAAAATTTTAAAAAACTACGAAGATCAGAGATGAGGTTCAAATCTAAGTCCTTTGGAACCAAATAACACACTCTTATCTCAACATCCTACCTCTGTTGACATTCCTTTTCAGAAGTCAACATGATAGCAGTGTACATGTAAGCAAGAATGCTAAGCACATACACCTACAGTCATTTCTAATGATCTACAGATCACCCAAGTATAAATTACCTACTTTGTGGCTTATCTGTTAAAAATGATTGCTATCAGAGAGGCTTCCATTTGCCGTCTAATACACCTCTGAGCCTTTTCCCCCTCATTAGCACTCTCACAGAAAATGTGAACTACTAAGATTCTATTATTAGCCTAGATGCAACATCATTTAAACAATAAATCTGATACATCCCACCCATTGCTAGTTGACAGAATGTCATCTAAATTTAATATAAATGACTTTTAACAGATGCATGTCTGCATTAACACAGATAATTTAGAGTTTCTTGCACATATTTCATGTAATCTACATTCATAGATTCTGTTTTGGGGTAGGGGTAACTAAGAATATTGGTGTGCATTTTTCTTTCTGAAGCTGTCCACCTCCAGGTGATACGTTATAACCTTACACTCTCGGAGGTTCAAAAACCCATATAATCCTAGAAGGTAAATCTTGGAAACGCAGCCTCTCTTTTTGAATTGTCATGGGATGATGCCATTCTATGGAAAGGATTGCTAGTAACCTGCCAGTGGTAAAGCTCCCAGGTGAGCCACAGCATCTTTTCAAACACAGAGAGCAAATTCAAACTTGTCACAAGTGACCATTTACTCAGGAAACCATTCTCCATAGTTTCTAGACATTATTTTTAAGCACACAAGCTCTCAGGTGTGATTTCAAAAGGACCAACCAAGTCAAAGCTATAAAAATTAAAGAGAGAGAGAGAAACAAGCGTCTGGTTACTTTAAACAAACAGACAAAAAAAACTTTCCATTCCACTTCTTTCATCAAACTTTTCCTATTCCATCCAGATGGAAAGCACCACCGGACTTAAGGTGGCAGTAGTCTCACCGGGCATAGTGCTGCCTATGGAACACAAGTGGAGTTT
The DNA here is from genome assembly GCA_963574885.1 of Lepilemur ruficaudatus. Lineage (NCBI taxonomy): Eukaryota > Metazoa > Chordata > Mammalia > Primates > Lepilemuridae > Lepilemur > Lepilemur ruficaudatus. The sequence goes on along the minus strand of CAUYRT010011946.1, from coordinate 30,306 downwards.
CTGTGAAGATTAAAAACACACAAAAGTTTTTGTCTCTTTAGAACAAACAGTACATTGCACTCGACAATGAGCCTGTCATTTTAAACCTCAAGGGTTTCAACCTTATAAATAATTGAGTTTGGAGATAAACTGTTCGTATAATTTTGCCCAGAACTCAGATTTATATTATTTACTCCAATATTGTCCTAAAATATATTCAAGTGACAGGGTGTTGGTGACAGATATTAATATGGCAATTCTAATAACAACCTGTATCATGCAAACTACCTTATGAAGTTACTACGGGAACCCCTTTCCATTCAGTACTAAAGACAAACAGTTAAATATAAATAGTTGCAAGCTGGTTAATCATCATCTTGCTCTCACAGAAAAAAGTCAGTTATCTGAAGACAAGCACATGCAAATTTGGGAGGGTGGAGGAGAGAAAATCAAAAAAAAAAAGGAAGAGAGAGAAAGAGAAAGAGAGAAAAATAATACAGGAAGCATGTGTTCAATGTTCTTTCTAAGGCTATACGTGTAGGATGACATAATTACCCTTCTATTACATGGTTCTGAAGATTGCACACAAAGAAAGACTACATAATCCTAACATATATATTATAATCACATGCAGCAAGTTATATTGATTAATTGGAGAATAAAACAAGTAGGGTACCTAATCAGAAAAAAAAGATAAGAAATATTAATCAAGTAATATGTAATCTCCATTTACATCACTGCCTGCAGAAGCTTCCCAAAGCTAATATTTCAGCAATATAAACAAAATCATAATTAAAGCCTTCAATGTCAAACTGTGTATCTCTTTGTTTTTAATGTAGCATTTGTTCAATTTATAGAACTAATTTTTTTTTTCTCTTTTTAATGTTTGCAGAAAAAATCTAGTGGATCATTTCAGAATTTAGTTTGGCTCTTACCACACTGGAGTTAACCAAGCTGACAGATTCAGCACAGTAAAGTATTTTAATGTAATGATATACTACCACATCTAGACCCAATGACAAGATGAAAATCCAAGAACAGGCATAAAACACCCACGAAGAAATGACAGAGCTTGAAGTCAGTGTGAATAATTTCTGAATCATAAATTCACAAAGAGAAGAGGGAGAGGAAAAGAAAAGGAGAAGCAAGGAGGAGGGGAAAGGGGAAGGTGAGTAGCTCATTCCACCCACTTCAAACACTGAATTTAAGAGCTTCATGTACATTCATATTTCCCACTGACAGCACTTCAGGTATATCAACTGGCTCACAATCATGGATGCATTAGGAGCTCTGCTTCGATTGTGTTGAGAGGGAAGTGTATGCCCAGTTTGGCAATCATGCTTTTTCATCTGGGCTACAGATATCCTTGTCACGTGCACAATTGTGTATAATGGAATACCTGTACCACTCCCAATGGCTTCCCAACTGTCGTTTTCTTTCCCCAGATACCTACTGCCTGTCTTTTCTCCTGTAGAACATCACCATTTGATGGAAGCTCCCCAAACCTACATTTAGAGCCAGAGAAACACCTCTTCTCCTTTTACCCTCAGGACAGCTAAGATCCACACTTCTGTTAATAGTTTCCAGGTTTGAACTCTAGGGAACTAAGCTACCCCTGGAATTTACTTTTCCTCACAGACAAATAAAGCTTGAAGAATACCACAAAACCTATCATTTCAGATTAGCACATCCAGATAGAAAATCTCTTGTATCTTTGGTCATTCCATTTCTTGTCAATATTTAAATTGGAATTTAGGGTGCATATGCTATTAAAAACCTAGAATTATTTTTTAAATTAAAAAATCAGAAATAAAACATAATTATGTATCACTATACACATCCAAAAGAAAAACCCTGCATATATGGCAGTTTGGCCATATATGATGTTTCCATTGATGTGTCTTACCTGGTGGTCCTCTGTGCTACTATGCATGTAATATGCTCACAGAGTATGCCATCACACCCTCTAGAGACTGCACACCTCTTGGCAGCAAAAGCCAAGTACAAAGTCTAGAACAAAAGAGACTTCAATAAATTTCTACTGAATTCAATTGAAACATTAGTGGCCTCTTTATATATTGGGATCAGGAAAATTAGATATCTGAACAACTATTATTTGATGAACTGAAATTGAAGCAATTATAAACAAGCAGAAGAAAACTCAGGTTTTAAAAAGTGCCTTACGTGTAGCTTGAAACAATGTGGCAAGTGTCCTGAAGTCAGTTCAGTTTTCTAGAATGAAGCAGGTCTCTTTGAACAAAACATTTTCTGTAATTTGAATCTCTATACCTGCACATTGTATTTTCAATGGCACACTCTTGGTAAAGAGTTCTCGCAAGCATAAAAAGCCATAAATAATGGTATGCAATGAAAGACTGGACAGCAATTATTTGCAAGTTCATCATGTTTGCCTTAAAAAATGCCAAAAATATGATTTCTGTAATGATCTCATTTTCTGAAAGGAATCCAATTGCAGACAAAGGAGCTGTCTTCTCAAAGCAAGGGATGTATAGCTCGGGAAATATTGATTTATAGTGAATACTTAGAATCACACTAAGCATTGTTCTTTAACAAATATCAAGTTAATTATTGATAAACACCCTGATGTTGCCATCATGCTCACTATCCAGAGGTTCAAGTTATGTTTCTTGGTGACCTTCCACATCAATAGCTATTCAAATTTTCAGGTGGCTTCCATTTTAGGTTTTTATCTATTTTTCATTTACATTCTGCCTCTTTCATAATAGAGCAAGGTCATTCATTCCTACCTACACTGTTCTACAAAAGTTACCTTGCACACATTATAAGCATATGGCCCCCGTGAGCCAAGTATAGCAGATAGTTGGGTTTGTTTTGGCTCCAAAAGTGTTAGAAATGTGTGAACTCCTTTAGATATGGATGGATTTTCCAGTTCACAACAATACTTACTTCTCCCTATTATTTTTACTCACATATTTACAATTAACTTCTTAGTCCTATAAGTATCAGAGTTGGCAAGCCCTACCCCAAAGACAGGGCTTCCCCTGATGCAAGAAATATACCTGTTCCATGCTGGCTCTATTCCATCAGCTTGACTGATTCTGCTTAGCACTAAATAGTCACAAGCATTCATTCATTCAATGTTTATTGAGTAACTTCTGTATGCCAGGTACTGTCCTGGGCCCTGGAGACACAGCAGCTTCATCATGCAGCTTCCATTGATGCTGGGAATGGGAGGAGACATTGGCAATAAATAAATACATTTCAGGTGGTGATAAATATTATGTAAAGAAAATTAAAGCAGAGGAAGGCGATAGAGTGTGACGAGGATGCTATTTTCAACCAGTTATCAGGAAGAATTTTCTCTGACAAGGTGATATGTTAGCAGGCACCTGAATAAAGTGACAGAATGAACAATGCAGGTATCTGGGAGAAGAGCTTTCTACACAGGCCTCCTCTTAAAAGAAGCCTCATTTTTACAATGGTAAGAGCTTCTACTTCTAGTGCACTCGTTTGATTTTCTGAGCTGAAAACAGAAGAAAATTGCCAGTGGTTTTCTACTTAATTCTGTCAGTGTTCTTTACATTTGGTTTTTTAAGCCAAGTGGAAAATAAATCAGTAATTTTCAAACTCTTCTTTCACTATTACAACTTGATGTTTCTCTTATCACTGAAACAACCATAATAGAATTTTGCTGCTCTGGAGGAAAATGTCTCTTGACAAAAACTACTTCTGGAAAACTCTCTTACCAAAAAACCCAAGATTACTTTAAAGATCAACAACAATGACTAATAATCAATGGAGGGTTTATGTCAAAAAGAACCATGTTCCTTTTTCAAGTATTTTTTTAACAGAATAAATGAACATTCTTCCTACTTCCAAAAGAAAAAAAAAGAGTAAGCAATAATTGCAAATGAGTAAAGAGGCATAATTTGTGTTTTTTTAAATAGCAATTATTTTAGAATTCTAAAGAAACCTGAGAGATTATTGTCATCAATTCCCTCTTTTGGACAATAAGAAAACTAAAGCTCTGAGGGGTTAAACGTTTCCAAGAACAAAGAGCTACTTACTGGCCAAGCTCTTTGGAACCTGAACCCAACGTATCTAATTTTTAGACTAACATTTTTACATTGTCTACAGCACGTTGCACTAGTGAATTAAAAAATTTAAAAATTACTATTGAAACTTGTTATTTCCCATGTTATGTGCTAACATCCAATGACTATGAGGAGTTCAACATTTTCTTAGTGTATTCACTGTTCCCCCCCTCTGCCCTCACCCCCTTGGTTCTTAGCTACAGGAATGTGAAATCATGTTCTACCAGGAAGGCTGATTTTCTCCTTATCAACATGGCTGTACCTCTTTGAGCCAAACATCCTGAGTCCCAGTTTGTGATTATGAAGTACTATATTGTGTAGGACCTTCACAAATGCTTTAAAAAGGCATTAGAGGGGCCTGCCGGATTGGAAATAGCACTCATAAGAGTAAAGTCTAAAGCCTCTTTTGGATCTCTTGCTGATGGCAACTACGGGAAAGAGGAACCCAAACATCTGATAACTGGCTGAATTTATGCAGAATCACTGGACTGATAAGTCCATTCTGATGCCCAGCCTTGTGTGTGGTTATTATACCATTTTACTTCTGCAAGAACATTTGTTGGTGATTTCTTTGCACATCTGATTTTTAAGTGAAAAATATTTCTATAAATTAATATATTAAAATATACTATTTGACAGTTGTGAAAAGAGCTATATAGAAATAATTGTTAATGGCACTTCAAACTGATTTGCTTTTCGAGAGTAGCATAAAATAATTAGACATGTGTTTTGCTTATGCCTAAAATAAACTATCGATCATTAAAAATTTCTAACACCATATAAGATTTTATCAAAATATGTTATTTATATATTATTGCCAAGATAATAGCATGTTATTACTCTTTGCAGTGTCCCCATTAATGCCACAAATTGTTCAAATCATGGGTTTGAATTTCTATATTGTAAATTAATGGAAATGTATCAGTTGTGGATCTTGGTGTAGGTTTGGTTAAGTTTGATAAACATATATTAAGTACCTATTCTATACTAAGAATAGAGAATCAAAATACAAATAAGAACTGATACCTAAACTCAAGGAGCTTAGGTTTAATTTAGAGTTTCAGTCAGATGTCAGGAGCCTGATCATCCTATACTCCTTTATTATTTACATTGTAGTAAAATATCATCCATTTCAAATTTATCCAGCAACAAAGACCCTATGTCTTAGGTAGACGTTATGAACCTGTATGAAAATGAAACATGTTAAGTTCTGAGGAGGACATTTGGAAGGGAGTGGCTAGCTTGCACACAATAGGCTCTCAAGAAAATTTTTGACTATTGAGCAAATATAACTCAACTGTTTTGTTCCAACTTAGGGCCCAAGAAAGATACCTCCCACAGTGAAACCCTCCAGTGGTATCAGGAACCTCTATAACATGTGCTCCTTGACATATCATACCACCAGGCTCCATGCTACAGTCACAGCAAGAGAGCCTGGACTCTAGTGCTATAGAAGAACCCAGGGAAGGAACCAGATTCTATGATATTTCTAGAAGCAGCGAAGCCAGAAGTGCCTGGCACTTGTATGGAAGAGACATCTGAAATCAGACATTGTTAATTTGGGAATAGATTTTGCAAATATTCATAGGATTGTGCTAAAATTTTTAGCATATCCTTTATTCTCCGGAAATTTTGAGAAGCAAAATATCACAACTTAAGATATGGTTTATTCTAGAAAGTGAATTGTCAGTAAAAACCGTCATCTTAATTTCTAATGGGAAAAAATGTAACATTTACAGAAGTTTTAGATTAAATAAACAAATATATTTTTAATAAGAAAGCAAAAAAAAAAAATACTAAAACTTCCAGGAGGGTATATTCAATTGAAGAATAGGAGGGATGAGAGAGGAAATATCCAGCAATGTTCTCTTGTTCCAAAGAACTTTATTTTGAGCAACCTATTTGGGGAAAGGAGCAAAATTTACCACTCCCAAACAATTGCTTTATTTCATTAAAAATCTATACATCTTTATCTTGATATTTCTGATAGCAACACCTACGATGGATCTGATTCTATTCTATTTATAATAAAATCTAAAAGAAATCAATATAGTATAAAGGCTATAAATTTGTTTCTAAATCCAATAATGGCCTACAGATTATGAACTATAGCAGCTATCCTGAAATTTTAGGTCAGTGATATAAATATTCAGGGCAAGGCACGTTGGCTCATGCCTGCAATCCCAGCATTTTGGGAGGCTGTAGCAGGAGGATTGCTTGAGGCCAGGAGTTTGAGATCAACCTGGGCAGCATAGTAAGACCCTGTCTCTAAAAAACAATACACACACACATATATATACGAATATTCAATTAAAATTTGTAAGAAGGAGATATGGCCTAAATGCATCCTTCATGGACATCAGTTTGAACATAGATAGACAAAAATTCAGATATAGTATAAAATAATATTTAAAGTATTAGCATAAACATAAAATAAAAAATAGTGAAACTTTTTGGAGTCTACAGTCTAACTCCTTCATTTAAAACTGAAGAAACAGAACCCAGGTAATTTCTTCCATTTACTTTCACAAGATTGCATAATTTGCTAATAGAATAAAATTTAGCTTTTGCCAATGTTTGCCACTAAACTGGGATACCCTAATCAGGATCCTGGGCTTTTAAATAACAATGATTTACTGATTAGGCTTTACCTTATTGAAAAATAAGAAGATTTATTTAGACTGTCCTAATAAGAATTTTTTTAAAAACAAAATAGGTGTTAGCAGTTAAAGCAAGAGCAAGAGTCTGCCAGAAAAAGGCAGGGAAAGGAAAAACAGAGAAAAATTTAATTCACATTAGTATTTTGACTAATGCTGGACTTCTCAAAAATTCAGCATTTTGTCACTCAATTCATTCTATCATGATGACTTATTCTGTTAGAAACAACGATAGTTAGTGGAAAATCTTCAATGTTGATCAAGACAGAATTTTTTTTGTGCGAGTGTAAATTTTATATCTAGTAGGCATTGTAGAAGATAAACTAATTTTGATGTGGGTAGATCAAATTAAAGTCCATAGAGGTTAGTATATTGAAAAGAAAATGAATTACCCTATTTTGGAAGTTGTATACAGTTGGCAGCCGTGGAATTTGTAGCTACAACAAAGACGGCTATGTACAAGGGCGGAAAATCACGATGTCAGACAGCATCTACCAAACCAGCCCTATTGCAATTGATTCTGTTTCTAGCCTCTCTCTGACCCCACTGTTACCCTCAAATCCCACTCAGCTTCCATGCCGAGTTTTTTATGCTGCCGCTGTTCTCCCTCTACGTAGTTTCTTTCCAAACCAACATCCATGTTCCACTCATCAACCACCGCTTTAGAAAGCTTCAGGCTGGATGGCCAGGCATGAAGTGCTGGCAGGTGGTGTAGCTGTTAGCCAGCCTTGTGTATCACAAGAGATCTGATGCTATCAAATTCCTTTTCCCCCAAAGACTAAAGAGAGCAAGCCTTTGTGAGCATGCAGGAGGGGGATGAAAACAGTTTGTCTCCTGAGCAGCCAGCCTTTGTCATATTACAAATGAAATCACTTCGGAAATTTAGAGAATTAATATCATAATGAAGACGGGAGTACCCATTAGGGTGGTCTAATGTTGCTCTGGAGAAATGTGATGGATGTCCAGTGGCTGCAAGCCCTTATTTGCAGAGAGTCACCTCTGCAGTTGCCATTATTAGGAAGATGTCTGAAGCAGAGGATCAGACACAACCATTGCAAGATGAGATAGTGTTTGACTGGTTTCCAGGGAACCGAAGGATACAAGCTTAGTTGTACCTGTCACTATGGCTCCCAGCATTTTCCCCCTTAATGTCTTTTTTAGCTGTAGGAAGTTTCTCTTTAAAGATTCAGTGCTTTCCTAATGGCAAAAAGTGAGTAATGGGGAGCATATAAAAACGTTATATAGATAACAAATGAATTCAGTCTATTTTAAGACAGCGTGTGCCAGCCCTAAAGAAGGATTTTATTTAGCTTCAGTTTTCTGTTGAAAATAAATTTAGCAAACATTCTGAAATGAACACACCACTGGCGTTCCCATGTTCATTTTCCCTGCTAGGTAAAACGTGCCTGGCTTTGCGATGAAATATACGTACCAACCCAAAATAAGATCTGCATTTGATGCTCTTTCCTGCACTAAAGCCTTGAAAACAGTACTTCCAGGAATTATTGTAAAATGTAATTGAATCATCATTTCTGTACTCAACTATCTCTCTCTCTGTTGTACTGCTTTTCAGTGACATTGGTATACATAATAGGAGATGGGAGTTTCAAAAACTCCCCTATCAATTCCAAGCTAGATAAAATGTAAGGAGAATTTCCCTAAGAAAATTATAGAAGGCTGGAAAGGAAAGGAAAGGCTACGTATTGCCTGGAAGGTAAGATTATACATACTTTTTCTCCACTTTACAGCTAGTTTTTTTGTCTCTCATATTTGAATTTATACAATTTTTATTTCTGGTTCCAATGTCTGCCATCAAGTAAGTAATATCCCTTCTCTGCTATTTAATATATTTTTCTTCCCATATCTGCCCCTTTTCAAGACAGATTTATAGAGCAATCCATTCTCTTGATGGATTCAAACACAATTTTCTATTTGAGACTACTGTAAAGATATGATCACCCAGATTTTGTAAATCTTGGTCAATATAATGGAAACAATTCAGGAATTATTCCCAATGCTTTTCCCAGTGTGAACAAAAACAAAATAGCAAAATGTATTAATCAATTAGAAAGCAAACTTGGATTATGACAGGATTTGGTTCAGTAAATAACCAGGTTCTTTTTGTTGAACTGCTTTTAATTTCTTATTGTCTCCTGTATTCTGTGTTGCCATTGTTATTCTGTATTCTCCTGTATTAAGGACTGTGAGCCTAAAAGTCCAATCTAATCTCTCCCGTCTAAAATGATGATCAGGAAGCAGAGTTCGCCAAAATGCTAAGCTAACTAAGTACTGTCTGGGTGGTCTCTGGTCCCCTTTGAAGGAGACACAACTAATTTCACTCATAATGCCTTATTACATTCTAAGAGAGGAAATTCTACTCATTCACCAAACACAAAAACTTGCTGATCATCCACATGTATACGTTTCACATCCATTTTGGTACCTTATTATATTTCAAATTTGCATTTCGTCACATCACAGTTTCTTATTACTCCTTAACTTTATCAGGTATCCAAGTTATTTTTCCCTGCCTAGATTTTAATCTCCCTAAGAGTAATGGATATATATGTTCAGAGTACCTAATCCAGTGTGAGGCTTACAGTAAAGATTCCATAAATACATACTAACTGGAATCAAATTAATGTAACCAGTAAATGGTATGAACTTTCTAGAACTCAGTATAGATAAACAAATCCTATGTGTGGAAAGGAATGTATGTGGTCACTCCTCCGTATTGTTCTCAATTTTCTTCCAAACTGATATATATACACACACACACACACACATTGCAATAATAAAAAAATTCATCCTTCCTAAGGCAAATAAAAGAGTCCTAATGAAAGTAATGTACCCCACTAGCATTCAGACCAAATGACAAATGTGATCTTGGACAGAGAAGAATCTAATGAAAACGATCACATTAAACATAGCTCTTCCGTGCTCAGTGCTCAATAAGTGAGCAGCAGGCTCTCTCTGTCTAGCTTACAGAAAACAGGAGGTAGCAGTTTGCAAGGAGCAGCGTTTTAATGTGATTGGACTATAACAGACAATCTATTTACAGCATGCTCTGGGGAGCTTATAAACAAATGTTGAGTAATTTCAGCCAGCAGTAATTACCCTTGCAGCTGACAAGGATAGCATGAGACTTTCTCCTTCACCTTCAGCCCAGTCCAGAAGGCAGTGTACACAATGCCACTTCTAATTATTTCTGCATTTCTATGGCTAAAGACCAAAGTGTGTTATTAGAGAACATTTTAGAAGCTTTTAAAATGCTTATTTATTAGGACAATTAAAAGTCATCACTATGACAGCAAATAAAAGGTTCCATTCTCAGGAATGCAGTATCAAATGAGCTTCTGCCCACTTACCTTTAAGGCAACGTGGACTTGTCTTGTGTTGTCTTTTGTTAAGAGCTGAGACTAAAGCTTGGTAATAAAAAGAAAGGGTATCTGGAATGCATTTGGTTTAATTCTGAGATGTGCCTTTTGCTTTTTAAATTTTCAAGCATTTTGGAGCATGTAACTGAAGTTATTTCTCAAAAGGCACAGAATTTGGAAACCTGTGTGTGGAAAGGAATGCATGTGGTCACTCCTCTGTGTGTGTGTGTGATGCTAGAGATAAAATCCATGTGGTCATACTATCTGTCTTTTTCTACCTCTCACAAGAGGCACTGGATTACCCTGGCTAGTTAAAGGATTTTATCTGGAAGAGTCACTCATATTGCATCAGTTTGACATAAGGAAGATGTTAAAAATTCAAAGATCTAAAAATAAACCTCCAGCAGATAAGCTTCTAATGGAGTGCTGAAGGAGTAAAACAATTATGCAGAGCAATCACCCTGAGCGTTTGTAATTAACAATCAAATTACTTCCCAGAAGTGTCCAACAAGAGAACTTTTGTTGAACATTTCTATACGTGCCAAACTACCCCAAAGTAATTGAGGAAATCAGTGAACTGTGGTGTGTGTCGGTTCTCAAACACCGTGGCCAGTTTGGCGTTCAATGAGCTTCTGTCCGCCTCAGTAAGTTCAGTTCAGATCCTGACTATAGGAATTGACAGCAGATATCTAATCCCACAAAGTATATTATTTACATTTTTTGATACGTTACATTACATTACATTCTGTCATGTTACATTTCATCACCAACGGATAGGATGTTGCATAACCTCATATGACACGATGACAGGTCTCTCTCTCTCTCTCTCTCTCTCTCTCTCTCTCTCTCACACACACACACACACACACACACACACGAACACACACACTCCATAATGCTTTTCAATCAGAAGGTGAGTCAGGTTAGTCTGAGGAAATGTTTCGGATTTTGGCCCTGAAAGGATCCGAGAAGCCCTCCCCAGATGACATTTACAACTTCACCAAAGCCATGATGCTTTCTTCACCATAGCATCGTATCGTCCTGCACAGCGATGCCTAAGCTCATTCAATATATATTTTGCCAGCTGTTTGTAAATATTTTTAAATGTATCGTTATGATGTACAGTGGACCACAAAAGCACGTGTTCTCTAATGTAAAACAATAACATGCTGCAAATTAGCCTCCTTGAAAGAAACACCTAAAAAACAAATTATAAAGTTGAACAATACACCATTAGATGCATGTCACTACCATGGCTCTGCACGCATTTCTGAAATGTGGTTGGCGGAGGGACAATAATTTTTCCTTGTTCTTGAGACTGGCAGGTGTCACTTTGGCCAGTGTGGGATGTGAGTGACAGATATTTTACGGCTGAAGAAATGAGAATGCAGAAATTCAAGAGTACCTCTGGGATTTCTCTGGTCATTTGTGGGCAGTGCAGGGGCAGGGTAGGCTGCGGTGCTAACGCAGGACTGCTTGTTGTTGCAACCATTCGGGCAGCTGCTGATTCACAGCGATTTAAATGCTATTTCTATTAACAAGGGTGTGTTTCTGCTTTGATGGAAGCATACAGAAAGCTGCTCTTTAGGCTGTCTGCTGTGCACTAAACTGCTCTAATTGTTTTCCTATGCTTTATTCAAAAATCTGGTAAAGCTGAATTCAGTAGAAAATTGCTTACAGATTCAGCATTTTTGAACATACAGGTTTTCACGCACGTTAATATAATCTATCAAAAAGCTGGAAGTTTATTTTCCTCCTCTACCCAAAAGAGTCAACTTACTTTAGTTTTACCAAAAAAAAAAGCAAAACTTTTCACTGGAAGATTTAAGTGATGATAATGGGAAATAATAACAGAATAGAAGGCAATGCCAGGGCAAAAATAAGAGTATTTCCCTTTTCTGCTTGTACATAATTGGGAACTTATGTTTTCTTGACTCCATCTAATTCTAATATAAGTTAAAGAGAAAGTAAACATTTAAAGTATAATGTAAAATAGAGCTATGAAGCCTCACACATATTTAAACTGTATTTTAAATATACTTTTAAGGTTCTCTTTTCTCTGTGAGATAAAATAGAGAAGTTTTTTTTAAAAAAAATTATCCAAATACATTGACAAATAAATTGTAGGGTACTTAAGGGCCATAAAAAATGTTTAAAACCAGCAAAAGGCCAATGACTTTTATAAATATTCTCCAAAATTCACAGATATATGTTTTAAAAGGAAAAATAAAATCACTACTTTGTAAAATACAATGCAAAACTATTAATGCACTTGTATTTTTAGTACTGTTTGTGATATTAAGATTGCAAAGAAAAAATTCTCATTTTAGGACCCAGTCATCCCTGACATTTCCATATTGTAAACACAATATTTGAGTTGTCCTTTTTTAAAACATTATAATAGCTATACTGAAATATACTCCTGCCCACTGAATTTGTAAAAATCATGAGAGTTCACTGAAATTAAACTGATACAGGGAGTACCAATTTTTTAAAAATCAAAGCTCTCTAGTGTGATTCTTTAAAAGAATGATTATATACAATGACATAGGAGAAGAATGATGACTAGGTTGTAGTTACAAGAATAGTTATCAGCATTCGGTTTCCATTAATTTTCTCCAGACCACTGCCAAAATATTACCTTGCAAAATTAAAGTGAAAACCATAGTTGATAAGGGAAAACATGTAATGTCACAGCATATTTCAACATTCACTAAAAGAGTTAATACTGAAAACTTCTCCAAAGAGAAAGAAACTATGTGGATTCATATTGATATTAGAGCATGTTGTTTAATATCATCTGCCACATGTTTCAATTTTTAAATAATTACTTGTGTTAAATAAATTAAAACATGCGTGTAAGTAGCATGATATGAAGTTAGTACTTTGCCATAATTTTAGGAAGAGGAATAAAATTTTTTTTTATCTGAATGGAATAAACCTCTCTATAAAAACCAGTAGCATAGTGAAAAACATACAGTCACAATTACTTTCTTCCCTGCTTAGTAATGCAAAGATAAATTGCTCTCCTCTGGAAATCAAATATTTTCCTAACCGCTGTGTTTCTTTAATTAAACTGTATTCTTTATAGTAATCAAATATAATTAGCAGTAACAAGTATTTAATGAAAACAAACTGCTACTCCCAAACCTTTACTACACATTTTGTTTAAATCCCACAAATGCTCCAGGGATTACTGTATCTCCATCACAAGCACAAAAGCATGCCCCTTCTCCACTCTGCCCACCCCATTTGCCAGGAGCTTTTAAAACAACAATAAAAAAACAACAAAAACTTCTGTAATTCCAAGGACCTTAGATCACATTCAAATCCTGCCCCTCAGCTCAAGGCATCATTTCCAAAGAAGCTTAACATTTAGCCCTTCAAATATTTTATAGATTTGTTCTTCAAAAATCTCACTTGATATCATCATATAATAAAGCATTGCCCTGGTATCTTTGATTATTAGTAAGTGACCAAAATAAGAAGAAAAGTGCCCATGCTGGACTCATTGACAGCTAGGTGATATAGCAAGTCTTCTGTAATTAATTGTGAGTGAAAGGGGGTTTGGTTTTGCAGTCTCGTAAAACTTTTCCCACATGGCTGAACCCACGGTCAGGAGATGTTAGGCAACATTAACTGCCTGCACATTTCTGCAAGGCTCTAGAGGAACCGCTAGGCACCAGGGCTCCAATTCTGAGGACCCTGGGACATAAGACATCAGCATCTACCTTTCATCTTAGCTGAGATTTGGAGTGGGTTCAGACCACAGAGGCTCCTTAATTCTCACTAATTCATTTGCTTTCCTGATTCACTTGGCTTGGGATAACCTGAGAATGATAATGAACCTGTGAGGGGAGCTCTTAGTCCCTTGCCTTTGAATGTGCTTGGCATGGATCGAGGGCTTTCTCTGAATCTTGCAAGAGGAAAAGAATCTTATTAGCACTGATTGCTAGTCATGAGGTTTTCTCTAAAATTTGCTCTTGTGTTTTAACTCTTGCTGGCTTTCTACAAAGCAGAGTTAGTGGAAGAAAAAAAAGTTAGTTTATTTATACAAATGATGTATGTTTCTAGAAGCTGGGGTAATCTTTTAGGGGTGTGATTTAAACCAAATGCTAGCAGCCGGCTTTTTCTTGGCCTCTAAATAACCACCTCAGTGTTTCTCACTCTTTTCTGCAACTGATGCTAAGTTCTTTTTTCATTTCCCATAGATAAACACACTCTTGTACCAGAGAGGTAGAGTTTCTCAAAGGAACATCCAAAGTCTCTTTTTTAAAAAAACTAAAATCATTTTCAGATTTAATTTACACAAGAGTTGTCAGGTTCATAGACATTTCCTGTGGATTTGGAATTCTGTTGAATCGGCACTTTCACTTTTATAATTAGTGTGTTGTGGACCTTTAACTTCTACCTAGGTAAGAATTTGTGCTTGAGATGAGAAAGTCAATAAATGAATTGGGCAAAGTGGTATGTTTTAGTGAAGCAATAAAAAGGGCAATTTGTGTCTACTAGTCTAGCCGAAGGTGACCATTCTTCAGATTTTGAGATCCTGAACTACTGACCAAATTATTCCCTTCTTCACTTGTAATTGTGCTTTCGCATGTTCAGTGGCACAGACCCTCCCGTGCACATGCTAACTGAAGTTACGTGCAGCAGCTGCAATAAAATAGATGCACCAAAGGGCAGAAGAGGGCTTGATTCCAGAATTAGAAAGGGACCTTGGTGGCAGGGCAAAGCACTAACATATTCTGGTACCTCACAAAAGGTGTATGACCTCTGATGTCATGGGCTTATCCACCATTTGGGGACTCTCTTGCCAAGATGTAAAATTTTCTCTACAATCTTAGTGACCAGAACAACCTATGACATCTTTATGTAATGTTAATAAATTTGTAACACAGGGAATAGGCTACAAACCTAAGCCATAAGTCATCATCATGTTTTTAGCATAGAGAATACCAGAATGCTCGGGCAGGGAAGGGCCTTAGAGTTCAACCATGCTAACTCACAGGGAGGTTCAAGATCACAAAACTGAGGACCAGAAAGTTTGGGAGACTTGTGCAAGGTCAAATAGATCCTGTTAGAGATAGAACTAGAAAGAGAACTTAATATTCAGATTCCTCCAGGGCTCTGTCTGAGACAATGTACAAAGAGTGGTAGAATTTCCATACAAACTGTTTTGACGTTACGTGTTCAAGGGTTTACTGCTAATGGAAATAATGGAAAGTGTTTCAGGAGGTAATCTGTCCTCCTAAGCTACACCACTGCTGCTCTCCACTGACTTCCTATGGCCTGACACCATTACCTCTGTTTCAATTTTGACTCTTTCCAAGGACACCCTCTTTTATTTCTTCCCAGGCAGAGAATGTCTCCACTTATTAAATAAGTTGACATCAGAGATCAAATTTTCCTTCATTTCCTTTCTCCATAATCTCACACTATTTCCCTCTCCTCCTTTTTCTCAGCATTGAGACTGTCCTTATTTCTTTCTGTACAACACTGGGCACATCTTCACTAGAATAACAATTTACTTACAATTTATTAATATTTATAATTATGAAATCACTTGTTTCATGTAATTTCATAATATCTGTGGTTAGAAAAAAATAGGCAACTGGAGAAATATTTATGTACAACATGTAAATGCTTTTGTCATGGAAACATAGTCATTTCAAACAATATAGAACAGTGAAAAAAAAAGTGGGCTTAGGAGCTGATAACTCTGGGTTTAAATTCCTAGTCCCAATACTTACCATGACCTTATGCAAGTTATTTAACCTCCTGAAGACTCAGTTTCTTTTTTATAATACACAAGGCTTGTAAAGTCTTGCCACAATACCTGGCACATGATAGGCTCTCCATAAATGTGAACTATTATTGTTATTGTTGTTACTGTTATTAGTGACATTGCTATCCTATTGGTATAAATAATAAAAGATGGATATATGAAGCACTGTAAAGCTAAAGTAACTGTGGATTAAATGGATTTAAAAAAAGAAGAGAAATAAAGGGGATATGTTATTTCAAGCATTCCAGCTTGAAAGCCTTAAAGTAATGACATTACTTATCACATCCTGAAGGGGAGAATCTTGGAAGTAGGTTCCAGGAAAGTGTCTTTGATAATTGTGGATTTGTGTCAGGTGAGGGCAACAGAGAGCTATCCAGGCAGGCAAACTTGGAGGCCTGAAAGAAACTATGAACTTGGTTTTCAATCCCTATGGGAAGCAGCGAAGCCAGTTGGAACTGAGGAAAGAGCCAAGAATGGAACCCAATTAGAACCCAGAGTCTCTGTTGGGCCAACAAGAAAGTCAATGATAGAAGTCAGGAACAAGCCAACTCACCAAGCAAGAAAAGGGAGGAAAACATAAAGCAGAGCTAGAATAGAGACAGGACAGATGTCAGCAGCCACAGATGTTGAGATCTCTCATAAAGTAGTGTCCATGTCCCCTTGTGAAGCAGCAGTCCAGATCTTCCCAGCTGAACCCAAGCAGCTGCCACACTGGCCATTGTGAAGGCCATGATGACTTTGGCCTTTAATATGCACAATTGAGGTGGCAGTAGAAGCACCCAGTAGAAATAACCAAACAAGGGAAATATGATCAAAACTTGGAGGAAAATTCAAGAAATTATTCAGGAAAGCCAAGGTAACTAACATCTATTGAGTACCCATTATGCATTGTGCATTCTCACTTAATCCTGTCTGTCCCATGCATTTGGCATTATGCTTTCTACTTTGAGATGAAGAAACTAAGGTTATAAGAAATTAAGAAGTTTATCCAAGATCACATAGCTCATAACTGGATGAACCATATAGAATTAGAATGGATATCTGCATGATATTAAAGCTCTTTCCATCCATCCTTGCTGCTCAGAATTAAAGTCATGAGAATACATGCATTCTCCAACGAACCAAAACAAAAAAAGAAAGAAAGAAAGAAAGAAAAAGAAAAATATAGTCAAGAGTCAAGAGTCAAAGTCAGGAGTCAAAGAAGTCAAGGAAGTGTTTAATGCTACAGTGATTTCAGGAATCATGACTGACAAAACATTGTTGGATTTGGTCATTGGGAAGACATTAGCGACCCTGGGAAAAGGAGTTCCTGTAAAGTGACGAGGACAGAAGCTGGAAGCCAGACTATCAGTGAGGAGGTGGTGAGAGAACAGTGGCTGGAATTGTAAATTGCCTTTTGGAGAAACTTGGTGGTAAAAGAGTAGTAACTCCAAAGAGTACCAAGAGCTAGAGACATTTTTTTGTTTTGCAAGAGAAGATATGAAAATATTGGTGGGCAGTGCTAATGGGGCCACTGGAGATCAGTATGCATTCAGAAGAAACAGAGAGTAATTAGAAAGCACAGTTATGTGGGAGGGAAAGAAAAAATAGCTAAAAGTGTAGAAATTTTTTTCAGGCGGTAAGAAGGATGCAAGTTACTTGGCAGTTAAGAGAGTGACAAAAAATAAGAAAATTTGTGTTGATCAGTTGAGTAGGAGACAAAGTTTCCGCTGTAAGGCCGAGGTGGGAGGATTGCTTGAGGTCAGAAGTTTGAGACCAGCCTCAGCAAGAGTGAGACCCTGTCTCTACTTAAAAAATAGAAAGAAATTAGCCAGGCAACTAAAAATTCAAAAAAAAAAAAAAAATTAGCCAGGCATGGTACTTGAGAGGCTGAGGCAGGAGGATGGCTTGAGCCCAGGAGTTTGAGGTTGCTGTGAGCTAGGCTGATGCCACAGCACTCGAGCCTGGTGACAGAATGAGAGTCTGTCTCAAAAAAAAAAAAAAAAAAAGTTTCTGCTGTAAATGAGATTTCTTGAAGAGGATCTTCAAGTATGGTAAATACATGAATGAATGAATGACACAAGAGACAATCTAGAGGCACATTTTGCTCATACCAGAGGGAAGGGATACATTGAATAGACAGAATTTCATTTTTAAGTGAATTTGGAGTGCAGAACAACCCCAGTGTGTGTTGAAAGTCGGTGAGTGAGAGCTGTTAGAAACTAACCTTGCTAAGGTCCAACACAGTCCACCTAGCAAATGGTTCCTACTGTGGCGCCTGTGGGAGACAGCCATGCTGATTATATAAGCAACATCAGTCTTGCTTCTCCGAGATGTGCTATTTAATACTTTGCATTGAAACCAGGACAGTCAAAACTGTAACTGTCTTCTTCTCCCACCACACGTGGCATAAATGGGCAGTGTAAATGCCCGTCACTTCCATAGGCAGAATACAGCAAGACTTCGTCTCTGTGCCTGAACTCTACTGCTAAAACAGAAACCCATTGGCAAATCTAAATTTATTAGAGAAAAAATGAAGTTTTACAGGACTTACATTGTAAGCATTTAAAACATCTTGACAGGAATGAAGAGGAGATTTGATAATTCTGCTTAAGAATAGGAAAACCTGGATAAGGCATAAGCTTAGGAATAAAAAAAGATAAGATGGTGTGGGTGGAATGGGGGTGGGCATCTGTTTCTTTTCCTTTTATCTTTAAAAATCTATAGCAAATCAACTTCCCTTTATTGGCGGAGTATTATCTAACAACTCAGTCAACATTTAAAGTACATACTTGAACAAGATAAGAACAAAAAAGACCTTTTATCAGTCTATAACATGAAGTTGCTTGGATTCTAAAATTCAAATCTGATTTTAAAGAAAAAAACTTTTTTCTCAGCACTATTGATGCTATTTATTGTGATGCAATTTGGGCTTCACAAGGTTCTGTTTGCCTGAAATTCTGGATACCTATGAATTCAGAGTTTTTTACAAACACCACTATAGAGGCACATGTTGATTTAGGAAGTGTCCACATGACAGTAAAACAACGAATCAATTCAGTGAAAAAAAAAATCAATTGATTCAATAAAAACATCAAACAGGCTGTTTGCTGTCATGAAGATCAAACTACTGTTTGACAGAACTTTTACTTTTTAATCAATGGTATTGATGTCCAAAAACACTGTCTTAAGTTTACCAGCCCCTGCTTATTGTACAAAAGAGGACCAAGTTGCTAATCGTTAAGTAATTTCAGCAAGAGAGCACACAGGAAAACGGAAACTTCAGGGGGAAATTTCAACTTGCACTTTGCAGCTCTTCCCATGTCTAATTTCTTTTTTATTGATCTCCTTCCGAAATTCGCTGCGTAATGTGGTGTCATCACAACACACTCTACCTCGGGCAAAGTTTCCATCATACCGAACAGCACCTTACGGGTTTACCCTTAAAAGAAAGGTAGTGGATTTTAGCCTTCCTTTATTTATATGCATCGTTCATCTTTCTCAGCTGATATCTCTGGAATTTGTAACATACCCATCATTATCTAACTGCCAACTGTTTTCAGAGGAACTGTTGCTTTAAGCTCATTATTTCTTCTGATTGGAGAATCTGCAGAGCCTCTTTCTACGACTCTCAGCAGCCAGCACCGTTCGTGTGTACAGATGAATGGTCAGGTCTGTCCTTCACAGTCCCTTTGTACCCAGCTTTGCCCCAGCACTGCAGCGTGTAATGAGCAGCAAATGCATACTCATGTGCCTTAAAAGTGTACAGTGAAAACCTTAAAAAAAAAAATTCTAAAATAAAAACCGCATTCATAAATAAGCTGTTAGTTTAATCACAGTTAGTTCCATAGAGTTTCCTACTTACCTAAGAGTTCAGGGATTATCGTGACTGTCCTATAATTAGTTTCCACAAAACTTCCTTAAAATCAACCACAGTTGATTGGGCAGCTACCTTTCAAGAAGAGTTACATAAGCTACACTTTGGGAGATTTCAAACTAAATCTGAGAGTGGATGATGAAAGCACTAACATGCAGATTGTGGGGAAAGGAGGCGAAGACTCCATGAACGCTGATAGTTAAAGGGCTGTGTAAGCACATCCACAAGGTACCGAGTTACAATCAGAGAAAGAGATGTGTGTCCTGTGTCTCTTTCTATAACTCATTATTTAACAACCTAAGTTAACAGGTATAGATGCTCCAGAGTTTCAGAATGCATTTTTCAGAATTTTAAAGATGAAATGGAGCTTGTAAATATTGAAAATGTGAAATTTTCCATATGCACTGATCTTAAAAGTCTATTTGGGGACAAGAGATAATGGGAAGAGGATCTGCAAATAAAATTGCTAAGTACCCCAAATAAAGCTTTTTTCTCCCTCTTTTTTTCTTTAACATAGTTCACAGCAAATGTACATAACACTCCACCATGATCAGTGTTCGTTTTGCACATTATGTATTGTTATTGTTTTTGTTAAAGCAAAGAAAAGCCAAAAGGATTAGTTGTCTCAGCTGTAGATCTCTGAGTTACAGAAACACAGCGGGAAAGTCATGGTTTCCTCCCCTTCCACAGTCCTTCCTATGGCTAAAATCAGCATGGCTCTATTGAGGTCTAAAAGACAAAGATGTATTGTCACTGATCCCGCCATGCTAACACTCAAGTGTGCCACCTTTAGTGATCTAGAGTCATTTTGGATCTTCAAGTATTGATAACAATTATTTATGCTCACGTGCGTGGATGAAAATCTTTGTTATCATAAGAAATATAAATCCTCACCATGTGATTTTAGCAAGCATATTAAGAAATCTAACAAAATAAACAAAGCCATTACATCCTACACCATAGGACATTAAAATATCAGAGAGCACAATCAGAAAATAACTATTTTTAAGCTCTCAGCAGGGGTGTATGCTGCTGTTGCCAATGGTTATACACATCTCAGAACTGAAAGATGGAAGCTGCTCTAATATTTTAGATTTTGTCACAATATATCATTCTATTTTAAAAATAGATCTGTGGAAGATGCTCTTCCTTTGAAGATATTTCTGTGCTGCTTTATACGCAAATTTTTTGTGGAGTCTATTTATCCTTTGACCAATTCTTTTTAAGTCTAAAAGTAAGGATTGTCCCAATTTTCTAGGTTCCTATGAAAGAAAGAATAAACTATAGTGGTTCAGCTACTTTATACCATTTTTCTGTGAAATTAAAAGGCCATAGATGAAATAAGAGTTTGATTGTAGAAAACACCACTGATCAGACATCTTATTTAGATGCTATACAAAACATGTGTAGTTAAAGATGTGCTGGGAAAAAGTCTTATAAATATGAATTATTAAGATGATATTTACCTTTTAGATTTTTAATTAAAAATTTTATTGAGGTCATTATAAATTCATATTCACATGCATTTATAAGAAATCATATAGAAAGAGCCCCTATTTCCCTATATACCTTGACCAGTTATCCCCACTGGCAACATTTGCAAACTATAGTATAATGTCACAATCATGATATTAACATTGATATAATCTACCAGGTCTTATTTGTACTCACTTACATGTCATTTTATATTGTAAGGGCTTCAATATTCCAATATTAGGAACTATTTTTACTGAGTTTTGGCAGAGTATGTGATGGATAGGTACCATTTGGTGATTGACCCAAAGCTAACTATCCCTCTGGTTCTGTAAAATTAGCTATTTAATATGTTTGATCAAATATGATATCAAGACAGAGAGTAGAATGATGGCTATCAGAAGCTGGGAAGCGTAGTAGGGAGGGAGGGATAAAGTGAGGAAGGTTAATGGGTGCAAAAATATAGTTAGATAGAATAAACCATAGTTGATAGCACAACAAAATGACTATAATCAACAATAAGTTAGGGTAGACTTTAAAATAAGTCAAAGAGTGGAATTGGAAATGCTCCTAACACAAAGAAATGATAAATGCCTAAGGTGTTGGATATCCCAATTACCCTGATTTGATTAATCCACATTGTATGCCTGTATCAAAACTTCACAGGTACCCTATAAAGGTATACAACTATTATGTGCCCATAATTAAAAATTAAAAATAAATTTAAAAAATTTCGATCTCAAGAGTGGATTCACTGCAACAGCGATGGTAGCATAGTTTAAAACCGAGATGGATGTTAAACAAGAAGACATAAAAGCTTACAAGCAGCATGGCTTACTACCCATCCCGCCCCTGAGAAAGAAACTGGGTGCTCTGAAAAACACTAAAAATTATATGAGATAGATCTTTAAATTTACTCCTGTATGCAGCAATGGGTTGATTTTGTCATTATTTTTATTAAGCACCATCTGGGTATAAAGTTCTATATGAGTAAAAGGAAATACAGATTTATGGATAAAGATGTAACAAGAAGACCCAAAGTCCTAAATTCTTGGCTGAATCCTATTGTAGATCTCTGGAATATAATCCCAAAATGGAAATTTTTATTTTCATTCAGTTTTTTCAACTGTGAGTTAAAAACTGTGGGGTGTGAGAAAACACAAAGTATTGATACAGTAAAATCAAAAAGAATTCAGTTTAGTTCTCCTTTGCTTTTAGAAGAACACTCTGTCCTGAGTCATAATAGTCACATAAGCTAACATGTAAGTATTTACTATATGCCATGTTTTATGCTTAGCACTATCTATATACTACCTAATTTAATTACTGTCACACCCCAGAGAAATCTAGAAGTTATAGACTGTTATTTTTCCCATTTGACAGATAACAAAACTGAGGTATATAGCTAATTTAATTTACACAAAGCCATGTAACCTGGCAATTGTCAAACCTGGATCTGGAATTAGAGTTTCCTACCTAATACCCATGCCTTGCTCGTACATGCCTCCCTTTCTATAATCATGTGTTCTCTTCTTCACTGAATCTAAAGTAAACATAACCTCCAGGATCTATTGTCCTGCACTGTGGCCAGTCATTGAGATTTTCCTATATTGTGAAAGTGCTATCCAGGGAACTGAGAGAACTATTATTATAATATGGGAAGAAACCTTCTGAACCACCATTGCCCCTTCCTATCCAGAACAGTAAGATAAGACAAAAAAAAAAAAAGTGAAGTTTTTAAGAAGTAGCTCAGAGCCCACCATTTTGAAGCAGGGTGACAGTTCCAGTACTGGTTTAAAAACCACAACAACAGCAACCGAAACCTAGTTAGTGGTAAGTCATTTGCACACAACTTGGTAACTAGCAGCAAGAGTGAAAGTAGAGTCTTTTACCAGGGAAAGACCAGAGGGGAACAGAACAGTAGGCACATACATATCCTATACTTTAATCCAGAAGCACTGAATTTATGAGTCCTCAGAGGCCTTTTAAAAGCTTGAAGAAGAATCTGGTCTGGTAGTCTTCAGAGGATACTGTGCTGAGAACAAAGTCCTCATGGCATCAAATCAAGGGACCTCACCCCCCTCCCCGGGAGGTTGTAATAAAACTCAGAAGAGACACCCACAGCACCAAATGGATCTCTCTGGGTACAAACATAAAAATATCTTGATTCCTAAGCCATTAAAATTTAAATTCCTGCCTAAAGAGCCTTCATTATAAAAGAAGGTAAGTACACTTCTGTCAGACTCACGGACTGGCTGCCTGCAGCCTACAGTACTGAGAGCAAGGAGTCCACACAGCACGGGATGTTTGATGAGTAACTCAGCAGCAACCGAACCTCGTGGTCAGAGCCTGCTGGCGTGCACGCCCCACTCTACAGAGAGACAGATGGAGGTGATGGAGCTGGGGATAGTTCTCCGTGCAGACAGGGTGCTAGAAAGGTAGCTTGTTAATAACACCGCTGCTCCGAGCAACTTCTTGTCAGCAGTCAAAGTTTCAGGATCATGGACTTGTGACTTCTTGAAAATTGTTGAAAGACTGACATAATTTCTAGTGTAATTCCTGGTGTAGTTCCAATAAAAAATAAGAAAAGTCTTATAACACTCCAAAGGGCTACTATAGTAAGGCAAGTGGTGTGAAATGACTGATATTTGATGAAATTTTACATCTGGTCTTGCAGCTTTCATACTGTTCCAA
Organism: Lepilemur ruficaudatus; assembly: GCA_963574885.1. Lineage (NCBI taxonomy): Eukaryota > Metazoa > Chordata > Mammalia > Primates > Lepilemuridae > Lepilemur > Lepilemur ruficaudatus. The sequence goes on along the minus strand of CAUYRT010011946.1, from coordinate 6,406 downwards.
GAATCAAATTTTTAGAGTCGACGTTCACATGAAGCATGCCTTTTTTCCCTTATTTTTCAGTAAAAGCAAATAATCCAAAACACTTTCTTTTTGAGATCTTTTTCTAAAAAGATTTTTCATGGATGCTGAACAATAATTTTTGATGTGAGAACAAACAAGCATGATGTGGCTTATTGTAGAAGGAGTTCATTCTCAGCCAAGGTATCAGGCCAGAGCATTGAAATTTCTACCCAAGGTCAGGTGATCTTTACTAAAAATATGAATCATGCAAAGCCAAATAGGGAGATTAATTTGAGCATTGTTGGAATTTGACAATGTAATTATACACTAGCTTTTTTCCCTCACACTGTCATAGATTATACTCTTACAAAATGATGATATTCTTTTCTTTTCAAAAAATATGAATCATAATAAACATTTTAAATGTCTTCCTCGGACAAGCCATAATGAATAAATGTCTCTGTAAGACATTTCTTACTGAGAAAGTTCAGAATTGACAATGAGTATAACAATAATTTGCAACTATTTTATTGATATTACAAAATGGACAAAATTTAGTTTCTAGAATAATTCAAAATGGAGCTTCCTTTTGTCAAAAATTAGATGCTGGTATACATGTATCCATAAATTTGTAAAACATATTCCATAGTTTCCTTCTTTCCATTTCCCACTTCCCTTTCTCTACTATTATGAAGTCTAACAAATGGGTAGTGCTAAGAGCATGCTTGGTAGAGCTCCAGTTACATCTTTAAGGAACAGGAAAACTTTAACTTCATAATGCTTGAGACTATGTAAAAACACAAATAAATCCTGATAATTTTGGTGGACGGTTCATATAGGCCAATCATATGTTGGCATGTAAATGTACTGCTCTAACCAAATGAGTCAGTCATTTGGAAATAATATTTTATTGTTTAAATTTATATCACCTTCATGATCTTAGAAATGGTTGAGGGCATGGCAAGGAGGGTGTGTACTGCATAAGTACAGAAATCACCAAGGAAAATGCTGCCAATTGAACTAGATAATTGAATGTGAACTAAACCACGAGATGAAATTAAACGTCACAATGTATACAGATGGATTTTTCCTTATTTGAAGACTGCCCCAGCTCAAAAGAGGTGAGCTCCAGTAGACCCAGTAGAATATGGTGGTTGTTAAAGCCAGAAAAGACAGATATCTACCTGATTTGATTGCTGTAAATATTTCCTTTTCCTACCTGCCTTGCCCGCTATTAAAATCAATAGGCAGTGATTCTACAGACCTGAGTTCAAGTCCTTCTTTTATCACATGATCCATGTATGAACTTGAGTTTGTTTTTTGAGCTCTAGAAGTTTCAGTAATCTCATCTTTAAAAGTCTTGAGGTCACTGGAAGGAAAAAGTAGGATAATGAAAATGATATATCTTTGATATCTGTAAAGCACTGTTTATATACAAATTGCTTATTATTGCCATTAATATAAAAACTTAGGGTTAAGGCATTTGCCCCTAGAAGAGGTTATTATGTGCATAAATTTACATAATAGTAATGTCACTTTATTCTGTTAGTATCAATAGGGGCAGTTCATTAGAACCTATAGAAATGATTCAATTTTATTAAAGTAATATTGGCTGAACACTTCCCACATACTGAATATTATAGTAGGCAAGGCAAACATTTAGATGGTACTTAACCACCATGCTTAACCTATGAGATAGTATTGCTATCCCCATTTTACAGATGAAAATACCAAGGTTCTCAGAGGTTTAGGTTTAATAAAAGCTACTTAACTAGTAGATTTTAATAGGAAATGTCTACAGCTGTAGTCACAACCAGAAACAGAATTATACTGGATACCTAAACTCTGGTTACAACAACAGGACAGCAAATTATTTAACATTGGTCCTGTCCTACTTTACATACAGGACATATGAAAGAAGCATTGCTTCCATCCCTAGCTAAGCTTTTCTTTAAAAATTAATGCCGGTACACAAAGCCACCTCCTAGAAACTGGTTAGGGTCACTAGAAGAAAAAAAAATTTTTTTCCGTAAACTATAGTCATGTTCCATGCTGGATATTTGCTGAGAGTGACTGCAGCCAGTGTCTATGGGGTCTATGTCATACGCTTCGGAAGCACAGGGTTTGCAATCAAGGGTTAAAAGAAAAAAAACTTCAGTAAATATAACATACTAGGGCATTTGATCAAGCTGTAAGACAAATAGACTTCTTTTTTAAAAGAAAAAACGTTGACATATTTTTCTCTTTCACAAATCTTTGATTGCCTTTCAGGTGGCGGGGGAAGGGGTGAAGTTAGAAGTGAGAGCAAAGTGACGAAGGGAAGCAGCCGGAGTCTGTCTCTCAAAGATCGCTGCTAATCTGCTCCCCGCTGCCAGTGCTGCCACTCAGCAGAATCCTAGGGGCTGGAGCAAGTGTGACAGAGAGCCAGGAAGGGGACAGAGGAGGGAGGAGGGAGAAACTGATGATGTGTTTGGGGGAAAAGGGAGCAGTAAAATCTTGTTTCTAGCAGCAGGATTCTCAATATACTCCAAAAAATCCCCAATTTAGTCATGTTTCAATTCAATGTCAATCTCTCTTTCTGCAGGTATGTATGTATGTAACTATCTAGCATCCATCTAGCTTCCAATTGGCTATGTAGTTGTCAATTGTAAGTGAATTTTCATTTAGGTCATTTGGGCTTTTTTTTTTTAATATATTTAAAGATTTCATCCCAAACTAGTTAGGTACACATCCATAAACATGCAATAGGCACACACACTGACACGTACTCTGGATGATAAATGAATCAGATAAATCTATTTATAAATAGTTATCGATCTGCTGCTCTCTGCAGTGTTGCCACTTTACACAGTAGAGTCAAAAGATCTATTTTGTTTCTGGACCTTTGGTGTAGCTGAAACATGACTAAAATGGTGTTTTGCCAGAAGGTAGCCCATTAGGTCTTTGTCCTAAGGGACACTGAAGAATGTGAGATAAACACCCAGGTGAGCTAGACTCATACTCTCATTTTGGTGCAGAATGCTCATTCCCAGTCAACTGGCAAAGCTCATTTCTGGGATAAATCATCAGACAGGAGTCTGAACTATGGAAGAACAGCCCAGCAGGTAATATGCGCAGCCAGTAAGCTGCCAGCTTATTGACAGCCAGTGTGGTGGATTTCATATTCTATGAGGATGTCAGCTTTCAGAGAGTTCAAACAGAAGCCCTGGTGAAGGCAAACTCCAAGACAGTAATTTTGCCTGTCAGGAATGCTACACCAGATGGATATAGCAGTGGCCTGACATGTCCAGACTCTAAAGCACATTTTCAAAGGACAGGAAAATCACCCAGTGTTCCTTTTCCAGCCATTTCCAGTCATTCCCACCCATCAGAAACCACAGCCTTCAAATCAGGAAAGTCTTAGCAACAGAACAAAGGGTCACAGGAAGAGAAATTTCCATGCGGTAGGAGAAGCCTTTACTTGCTACGAGTTAGCTGTCTTCATTTTGAACCAGAATTCCCCTGCTCCAAAGGCTCCTACGGCAGGCACATCCACTCTCACCTGAGCTCACAGCGTATTCCACTGTGGATTTTTATATAATGCATAGATTTCTAGAAACTGCTTGTGTCTCAAAGGGGCTAGAAATGGACAAGAGAAGTCTCCCAAATGAGAAGAAAAGAGATAACTGCCCTGCACAAAAAAAAACCTATGTTCACTCCACAAATACATAAAGTATCTTCACTTTCTCTCAGTGCTTTGATCTTGTATTAGAGAGAATGACAGAGTATTTAAAGTGTTTGATTATAAAAAGCACTTATTAGCCAGGCGCGGTGGCTCACGCCTGTAATCCTATCACTCTGGGAGGCCGAGGGGGGTGGATCGCTCAAGGTCAGGAGTTCGAAACCAGCCTGAACAAGAGCGAGACCCCGTCTCTACTAAAAAAATAGAAAGAAATTAATTGGCCAACTAAAAATATATAGAAAAAAAAAATTAGCCGGGCATGGTGGCGCATGCCTGTAGTCCCAGCTACTCGGAGGCTGAGGCAGAAGGATTGCTTGAGCCCAGGAGTTTGAGGTTGCTGTGAGCTAGGCTGATGCCACAGCACTCTAGCCAGGGCAACAAAGTGAGACTCTGTCTCAAAAAAAAAAAAAAAAAAAGCATTTATTAATCAAAATGTGGTGAACAGCCTTACTTTCCTGGAGTTACCACGGACTAGAAGCTTTTACTTCGCAATGATTAGCAAATAAATATACCTCTATAAACAGCACTAAATTGCATTTTTTTCTTCCCTCCTAAAGAGAAATTGTCATATTGATGTCAACCTAGCACAGTGATTGTCCAAGACTCCTTATGTAGAGTGTCTGCCTTAACCAAATCAACCAAGTTCTGCGAACATGATCTATCTACTTGAACATGGTGATCATTTTCTAATATAGAAACTGCCATATAATGCCTGCAGTTGTTATAAAGCATTGCCAATACTTCTATAAAGAGGTTTTTTTCTCCCTATGTAGGTGTTAAGTAGATAGAAAAATAAGTAGGTAGAAGATAAGTAGAGATATAACCAGATACAGTGATAAATATTTCTCATATTTTACTTTCATGTGCCATTAAATGTACAAAGGTCCTATATTTGAATCTGGAACCAGCAGGTAAGACTGTTTGTAGCATCAGCTCCGAACACCAGCAGCATTCTATCCTCACCTTTGCAACAATCTGCCCTGGCCTTCCTTATAAGGCATCAGCATTATCATATATACTCATTCAAATCTTGCCTTGGTTAGAATTTGAACCCCCTGAAGGAAAATAACCTTTTTCCCAAGAGGGCCAGAGGGAGATATGGCAAATATGTCATGTTGCTTCAGGAATTCCATCAAGTGGAATTCCAACTTCAGGGCAGAGGTATTCTAATCTTGATCTTGTCTAAGCAACCAATTCCTAAAATGTCCAGTTTGCTGAGCACTCTCTTTGCATTTACTTAGTATCAATATTTCACTCACATATTTGTTTTTAAAGTTTGCCCCATTGTTCTTTATCTGCCTGGAATCAGTCTTAGTTTGTAAATTCCTACAGAGCAGAGATCATGTTAATATAATTCTAACTCACCCCCATCCCATCTTTCAATTTTGTATTTAAAAAATAAGCACTTAATAAATAATGTTATTTATGGGTTCAGTAAAATATTTTACTATGCTTTTGGAGCATATTATGTTCTTCTACCTTAGCTAAGTGCCAATACTGTTCAACTCTCTTTTTATTTATCTTGATCATTTTTTTTCCCATTTCCCATAGCAATCCAAACCCTTACATAAATAAAATGCTTAGCAAAATGCCTGCGAATAGCAAGCGCCCAGTATATGTTAATTAGCGTTTGAGACAGTATCCAGGTCACGGGCTTCAGGTCCTATCATTTCTATATTATAAATCTGACTTTATCAGTCTTTGCTGTTTGAACTTAGGCAAGTCATTTAATCTGTCTACAGATTAATATTACATTTTTCGTAGCCTTTGATATGAACTAATGCATGAAGCACGTAGCATAGTTTTTGTCACATAACACAAACTTAAAAAAAAAAAAAACTACCCTCCCAATTGATTTTATCAGGTCCTCTGACATTGACACTCCCTGGGAGACTTCTGGAACCTTTTCCCTTTTCTGGTACAACCTGGGCTTTTTGCTCTCCCTTCTGCCTCTGTGTCCACCCATTGTTATTCTCCTGCACACATTTTCCTTCCTCACCTGACTCTTTAAATGTGGATATTCTTTAAAGTTTCTGATCTGAGAACATTTTTCCTTTTACAATACATTCTTGACTTAGACCACCTCATTTACTCTCAAAGGTTTGCATTTCTATCTTGTCACTTCAGTGTATGACCTTGCCTCATAATTCTCAGAGGAAAAAAGAAGCCATAAGGCGGGAATGCCTTCATCTTCCCACCATCAAATCGCTAAACCCACCTGTACCTGCTCTGTCCTCACTATCTCACTTCTTTCATAATGCAGGTTGTAGCCCTCCTACAAAAATAAAGGCGATTCCTCCACCTTCACTCCGATCTCATCAGCTTCAGCCTTCTCCAGGACTTCGTTATGTCTGTTTTTCATCTCTTTTCCTATTTCACCTCTCCCTTTCTACTGAATTCTTCCCGGAGGCATTCAATATGTTTGACAGTTCCGGTATGTAAAACGAAATACAACAATAAGAAACTCTTCTCTTTCTTCCACATCTCCTTTCAGCTACTGCTTTAATTCTTTTCTCTCCTTTACAATCAAGCTTCTGGAAAGCATTGTCCATTTGCATGTCTTCACATTCTTATCTTCCATTCACTCTTTTTTTTTTTTTTTTTTTTTTTTTTTGAGACAGAATCACACCGTTTTGCCTGGGCTATAATTCTGTGGCGTCAGCATAGCACACAGCAACCTCAAAC
>CAUYRT010011945.1:0-15756 GCA_963574885.1 Lepilemur ruficaudatus | reverse complement strand
TTTCTATATATATCTTTAGTTGGCCAATTAATTTCTTTCTTTCTATTTATAGTAGAGACGGGGTCTCGCTCTTGCTCAGGCTGGTTTCGAACTCCTGACCTTGAGCAATCCACCCGCCTCGGCCTCCCAGAGTGCTAGGATTACAGGCGTGAGCCACCGCGCCCGGCCAAAGCTCTTTTTTTTCTTTTCCCCTGAAAGGTATCATGCACGTAGCTTGCTAATGAAACTTTTTGAAGTAGACTGGCATAGCGATTTATTAGTAGTAGTATTACTAATAATATACATGGTAGTATTTCTCAAGTGACAGCAGTATAATTAATAATATCAAGAATACAGAAAAGACAGGACTCAAGTGCCTGTCTCAGAACAAGACAAATAACATATAACCAAATCAGAATACAGGTATCCATTCAACCCAATAAATGAATCCAGAACATTAGTCTTATTCCTTTTTTTTTTCTTAGCTAGAGAGTAATTCCAAATTACTAGCGTGATGACGCTAAATCATGTAAACAAATTGAATAAAATAAAAGGGATTTAGGTGGAAACTTGATTTTCCAATTTTATAGTTGTAACTTACTTGTGTCAGTAAAACCCTGGTTTGGCAGAACAGATGAGAAAACATGAACTTGCCGCTATTCTGAGGAAATTCTAGCAGGGTAGCAATCAGAGCAGAGCTACTAAAATTGTGGACGGAGGATCAGCAGCAGCAACCCCTCCTCACTGGGGCTCCACCCCAGAGTTATGGAATCAGATTCTTTGTGGGTGGGGCCCCAGGACCTGTATTTTAACAGGTTCTGAAGACAATTCTTATGCATAATGAAGATGGAGAATTACTATCTTAGAGGGTAGCAAGATGTTTTATCCTTTCTCAAGAATATTTTCCTGAAATAGTTTATATTTGAAGTAGGTTTCTATCAGAAGATATTTCTTATACAAGAAATGAAATTGACTGTAAAATCTTAGAAATTTGGAACCTCTGTCTAAATTACATTTATAGACTCTATAAAATTTCCTTAAATTGAAGTCTTTAAAGTTGATGTCATGTACAAACATCTCATATATTAGTTTTAATGGCATAAAGCACAAGTGTGTTGAGTAATATCTACACGCAGTAGTTGGGTGTTTTGTTTTTAATGACTACTGTGTATATGTAGCCCTAAAGGCTCTGACAAACTAGCCATGGTTTTTGAGCATGGGTGGGTTACAAGCCTGTTTTTCTTGTGTATATCACTTCCCACTCTGGATCACAAAGGAAGAGGGAGAGCAGTAGGAACAGTGGAGAAATAACATAGCCTGGGCAGTAGTTCTTCGACAAAAATGATATGACAATTTTTGGAAACATTTTAGTGAATCAATCAAGATGGAGATGCCCATAAGAGAACAGGCAATGTAACATAGTCTTGATCGACAAATGTTAGTTGAATAGATAAATAAAAGCATGGTTTAAAAAAAATCTGTTTAGAGAACTGAATTCTTCCATCTGTAAATCTCCTGCTTGATACAGGAGATGACAGTGACTTCTGTACTGCAGTCCAATGGAGCATGCCCTACCAATAGAGTTAGCAAGTTGTAAGGTGTGTCATTGAGAATCAAACCATGAGTGTGTATTGAGTGTCTACTCTACCAGCACAGTGGAAGCTGCCAAAAAGAAAAACAGAAAAGCCAAGGGGCACTGTTGTATTCTCAAGAAGCTTTCCACTTTGTTGAAGAGGAAATAGTTGCTTATTTAAAAAAAAAATAGGAAAGCCAAAATGAGCAGTGCCTATTTATTATAAATGCAAATTTCATTCAAAGAAGATGGTGGTGCTCTTCGTTATAAGTAACAAAACTTGGCTGAAACCTAAAGAGATTATTCAGCTTACAAAACTGAGTCAACTTCAGACTGGCATTGGAGAAGGCCTAATTGAGTATATCAGGGATTCACCAAGTGTCTTGTGTCTTTCCTTCTCTGTTCCTTATCTACAGCAGTGTCCACTTCCTCCTAAATCTAACTTGTTCATAGATCCAAGATGTTTTCCAAAAGTTCCTAGGCCTGCATGCTTGCTTATGTAGTGTAGGAAAAGTGAGTACATCTTTGTCGCAGCATTTTAGCAAAACCCTAATAAATTTCATGTGCCAGTCTCTGAACCAAATATATCATCAAGGTAATTCAATGCCTGGGTTAAGCAATTCAAGTTCCACAGTTAGAGCTGAGGATGGAATTAGCATTCTTGGAACAAGAACCATGCCAAACCAGAGCCTGGGACTGTTAAGAATGAGGGAATGGGCAGGGCGCAGTGGCTCATGTCTGTAATCTTAGCACTCTGGGAAGCTGAGGCGGGAGAATCGTTTGAGATCAGGAGTTCAAGACCAGCCTGAACAACAGCAAGACCTCGTCTCTACAAAAATTGGAAAAATTAGCTGGCATGGTGGTGTGCACCTATAATCCCAGCTACTTGAGAGGCTCAGGCAGGAGGATTGCTTGAACCCAGGAGTTTGAGGTTGCATTGAGCTATGATGACGCCACTGTACTCTAGCCCAGGTGAGAGAACGGGATACTTTCTCCAAAAAAAAAAAAAGGGTGGGAGGGAAACAAACAGTAAACATCTAACATAAGGGGTAAGTGAAGGCCAAAGTAATGAAGGAGTACTTCTTGTAAGTGGTGGTACCAGGCTGGCTCTAGAAGAGCTGGTAAAAGAGAAGAACACTTTGAGGAGTGGAAAAGAAAAAGCAGGTGCAAAGTCAAGTATTAGCATGGATAGGCAGGGCACGGTGGCTCATGCCTGTAATCTTAGCACTCTGGGAGGCCAGGAGGGAGGATCACTTGAGGTCAGGTGTTTGAGACCAGCCTTAGCAAGAGTGAGACCCTGTCTCTACTAAAAATAGAAAAAATTAGCCAGGGTGGTGGCATGTGTTTGTAGTCCCAGCTACTCAGGGAGGCTGAGGCAGAAAGACTGCTTGAGCCCAGGAGTTTGAGGTTGCTGTGAGCTAGGCTGAAGCCATAGTGTCTAGCCCAGGTGACAGAGTGAGACTCTGTCTCCAAAAAAAAAAAAAAGAATTAGCATGAATAATGAGAACATGAAAACAATGAAGCAGTCCTGGCTAAGCCTCAAAACATCATGTTGGAGATTAAAGAATTAGGTATGGTATTGGGGATATATTTTACAAGGCAGACAAGTTTAGATTCAATGGGATAAGCAATAGGGAATCATTATAGATAGGTCCAGTACAGGAGTCACACAGTAAAAGTACTTGCTTAGCTGGGCATAGTGGTGTGCACCTGTAGTGCCAGCTACTAAGGAGGCTGAGGAGGGAGGATCTCTTGAGCCCGGGAGTCCGAGGCTGCAGTGAGCTATGATGGTGCCACTGCACTCAGCCTGATCTATAAAGGGAAACTCTACCTCTGAAAAAAAAAAGAAAGAAAGAAAGAAAAAAGTATTCACTTACACTATTTTACTATTTTGTTCTTTCTCAAACCAATTGCATGTGTCTTGATTTAGCAAACAATTTTCTTTAGCAAACAATTACGTGTGAGGTGCTGGATATACAAACAGCATAGATCCATTGCCTGCCTAGAGAGTTCTCACCTTAGTAACGTAGGTCCACATACCAGACTTCACTATACAAAAGGTCCCAAACGAATTTTACTCCACTAATTCATTTATTAAAAATAGAAAAATATGATCTTGCATTTTGCTACACAATAATTACATTCCCCGAATCTTTAAGGCTTTATATTCAGATTCAGGCCCTTGTGTGGTCTTCTGTTTGGCCACGGTAAAATAAGTCCTAAAGAGCTTGTGGGTGTGGGAAAGGAACTGAGACGTCTAAGCGATGAAGGGGACTCAAGTTCTTTTGTGAAAAAAAAAAAAAATCCTAAGCAAAAACTTAAAAGAAATGCCCTACAAAGGAAGGTGCAGGGCGGAGAGAGCGGGCGCCCGCGTGCTCTTCGGAGGAGCCCTGGTGTCTCCCAGAGGGCCGGCCAGCCTGGCCGCTCCGTTCAGCGGGGACGGGTGTCAGGTTGCTGCAGGTGTCGCTGACGGCGGTGAGTGATTGCACCATCAGCTTCCTACCGCGATCCATCATGCGGCCCCAGCCGGTGAAGAATCACAGCCTCAGCAAGGTGCTGAGCCCAGCAACATATCATTAAACAAGGTTACCACCGGCAGATTTGTTCCCATGATCAATCTGGTCAATAACCGTTCCACCTCACTGTACAATTTCTCCCCCACCCCCCCACCTTAAAACATAAACAAGTATTATGAAAGCACTTGCAGAACAATGTAAAGCTTTCAGAAGTCTTCATTTCTCCTGTGGCATTCTTTAAAAACCCTTATAAATCATGAAAAATAACCTTTACTACAGGATATATCCTCAGGCAAATGCTCTACCCTAATTCCATATTTTATTACCTGATACTGACTGACTTTTTTTTTCTCCAATTGATTACTGAATAGCATTGGGACAATTTCTTTTTTTATTTCCCCTCAAGTCTGCATAGCTCACTAGTTTCTTCCCTTAGGAGGTCCCAAATGAGATAGAAGTAAAACACTTATTGCTTTTACTGCTTAACTTTAATTCTCGTGTTTTGCATTTAACTCTTCACATGCCTTGGCAGACAAATCATTCGGTGGTATCGGGTACTTGCCTAACAGAAAGCATCCTGACTTCGTTACAGAGTAATTGAGACTGGGAAATGTTATAACTATCAGAATTGAGAGAATTGAACAGGACTCTCACAAGAAATACATTTTCAGTACTCCCCCCTGGCTGGTTTGAAACAAAAGATCCCAGTACCTACAGGATTTAAAAAACAGACAAACAATAATGAAAAAACTCATATATATGAATGCTTATTCCAGAAAAGAATATTTTCCAAGCATAATTCATCCTTTCTACCTGGGCCCCCTTGACTATTTCAGGAACTTGAACTTATCTCAGTTAGTATACTTTCAATATAAAATCATCCTCTAAATGGTAGCTAAAATAGTAACCTTATTCAAATGGATGTCTCTTCCCTCATTCTGAAATTAAATAATTATCAAGTTGCTCCTTATGTCTGCGTCACTTACGGTTGTAAGTTTATATGCATATAATTAAAAGTATATGTATTAATATACATGATTAAAAATTGACACATTGGTGATCTTGGCCTTTTTAGGAACCATTAGTGTTTGAAACTTAATCACCCATATAAACTCAAGCTCAATACCAACCTCCAAAACTTTCATTAATACAAAAATAAAATTTGTTCTCACTCCCACTTTTAAGTAAGGCCCCCTTGAGGCTGTCCCAAGGGGAGAAAACAGATTTCATTTTAAAATCCTTTCAGGGAGAAAAAACAGATTTCATTTTAAAATCCTTCCAGAAAAAGGTTTCTAAAAAGTCCCTGTTAAGTAATTGCATTGAGTAGAAAATCCATATAGAAACTCAAGTTGCCTAACCTATTTTTCTTTATTCTTTTATTTAAATCCATTTCCCCTATTTCTTCTTTATCTTCTTAGTGAAGATGAATTGCAGCTGGGGATTTATCTCTGTGTAGAACACCATGTATTCTTACGTTAAGCATTCATGGATAGGAGATTAATTCCTTTAAATGCTCATGGTACAAAGCATACACCACTGGCTCAATAAATCCAAGACTTCTTGTCAAGCAAAAGTCTAGAAATTTAGAGAAAGTAAAATTCATTGTTTAGATTTAAAAGTATATTGTTTCTCCTTTTAAATGTATATTTCCTATTTATTAATGATGTTCACTCTTTACATTATTTCTTTAAAAATGTTTCTTCTTTAGTCTATTTGTGAATATTCTTGGAGTAATCCTTGCCAGTGAAGCCAGTTTTAAGAAGAATGTCTAACCTATATTTATATTTCCACTAGGAAATTGATTACCTACTGGCGTAGATTAAAAGGATGCATTGTTCTTTCCGAAGATGTGTTAGTCTATTCTGGCTAATGTGACTTCCAAATTCTCCTCAGGAATATCATTTCATATATCAAGGCTGATGACATGATAAAAATGTTATAGATTGGTAGCTCTTAATTCATTTATAGAAGAAAAATAGGAAAGATTTGTAGTAGGTCCAGGTCATATCTTTAGTTCAACAAATATTTATTGTACGCCCATTGTGCATAAGGCACTGTGTTTTAGTTTTCTCTTATAATAATTGCATGGTTGCAGATTACATTGCTATGTTCAGAAGATACTAAATCTGAGTCATGTAGTAGAGATTTAATTTGGTTAAAACCGAGATGACTTATAGTCTAGACACAATATTCATGGCAGCTTTGTAATGGGCTTAGGTGGCTCTTATAGTACAATAATGCGAAAGATTGAAGGAAGCTATTGCTTCCATAATATACTATAATTTGACTTAGGCTCTGTGTAGATACAGTCATCAATAACTCAGTAAAAACAATTTCACATCTAAGCATCGGCTCTAACGACAAAAATGCTTGGACTCTTGAAAGGAAGGTGATGGAAATACAAAGCATTCTTCCTATTATCCAGTATCCTTCTTTTGCTATTGATTTAACCAATGACTTAAACTCTAATTTAGAAGGGCATAAATGAAAAAAATACATTTGAAAATATGTTTGTTGTAGGTGGCTTCAAAGAGCATTTTCATAACATTTTTGGTATTTTTCAGAAAATTATTATCAAGCATTAGTAAATAACCAAATACTGTTAATAATAGCATTTCACTTTTAATTCAATGAAATTTTTCCTTTATTCACCTGGACTAGGAATGTTTGTCCCTATTTAAGAGTCAAGTAAAACTTTCCCAGTCTTGTGTGCATGTGTGTGCATTGTGCATTTTTTATGTTTCTTTAAGTCCTTAGGAAGCCCCAGTTGTATGCCTCTCACAAATTAGATAATTTCCAAAAGAACCTCCAACTCCATCTTAACATAAGTTTTATTCTCAGTGGAAATATTGCAGAAAAGGCAATCAAATACTTTAAAGAGTCTATCATGACATTTACTGTTCATTCTACATTTAGTTCTTAATTCACAAATCCTTCTTAGAAATTCCAGTCATCTCAAATCAAATGTGGTAGTCCGAATGTCTTGTGAATCCTGTGAGTTATTTAATGCTTAATGGCAATGACCATTTTCATCAGCTTCCATATTTGTTTCTCTCTAGATCATTCTCTTGAGACACTGGATGGTGAACACAACATGTCAAGTAAGCCTCAAACCTTTGCGTTCACAGAAGTTGACCAGCTTTCCCACATCTGGCACGTTACCAAGTGGTGTGATGCAATTGACATGAGATTCAATGCTTACTGTAATGCATTTTAGACCATTCTGTTCTATTGTGAGTTCTAGCTTCTTCTCTATAATAAATTTCACCTGTGTTCCCAGGTATAACAAAAGGAGCTCCTTTTCTTTTGAAAGAAAGAGAAGTGTGTTTACGTAAGCAAGGATGAGGTTCTGGGGTGGGGAGGAGGAGTGGTGTAGGAGGCAAGATTTTTGTTTTTATTTATTTAATTTCCTTTAGGGCTAAAAGTGAGGTTACCAAGACATTGCAAGTGAACAACTAACTCAGGGCTATAGAGAACAGAATTTCCAAGTGTTTGGTTGATGCTAGCAAAGATGTGAACCTAGTTACTCCTGAAGGACTTTGTCTTGTATTTCCCATTTTGGCTTTTTAACTTGTGGCCATCATGGTTTGGATACCCCTTCCTACTTTCTACCTATTGAAGCATAATCACAAGTAGTCAGCACAGCGGAGGCCTCGGCCTCTCCAATAGGTATTATTCCAGGTATAGAGTCCTTCAAATGGCAAGAATTTTAGTAATGGTGAGACTAGGGTCAGATATAGTGCCTCTCCTTCTATGAATATCAGGCAGCTGTGCGGTGTTTTTGTTATTATTTCCGGATAGAGCTGTATGCACCATGGCAAAACAAGACTAATTGAGAGTTTCCGTGTGTCCAATCAGCCATGATGCATTGAGATGGCTAAACATGAACAGCAGGAACCTGTAAGTTCAGGCTCTTGCAATTCATCTCACTAGAGTAGACAAGTTGCAGGAAATAGCCTCTACTAAAGCACTAGATACACTTGATTTTGCCATGTTGTTGATGCTTTGCTTGCTTGCTTGCTTTATTCAACAAACACGCCGGGGGCCTTCTGCAGGCTCTGTGAAGACTGGGATTTTAAAAACACAGCTCCTGGGGCTTATGGTCTAAAGCAGTAACCAGAGAAGCAATGAGCTCCTCCCAGGATTACGTGATAAGTCCAATGACATGGGTATGCGTAGCGTGCTCATGGCATCAGGGGGCTATACTTTCACCCCCACATCAAGAAAGTTTTTGGGAAGGAGTTAATACTCAATAGTAGGGCTGGGTGTGGTGGCTCACACCTGTAATCCTAGCACTTTGGGAGGCTGAGGCAGGATGAGTGTTTGAGGCCAGGAGTTGGAGACCAGCATGGGCACCACAGCGAGATTCTGTTTCTATTAAAAAAAGAAATTACCAGGTGTGGTAGCGTGTTACTGTAGTCCCAGCTATTTGGGAGGCTGACGCAGGAGGATCACTTGAACCCAGGGGTCTGAGGCTGCAGTGAGCTATGATGATACCACTGCACTCCAGCCTGGGCGACAGAATGAGACTATGGTTTTTGAGAAAAAAAAAAAAGAAAAAAAGTAGGAGACTGCTACCTGGAGAAGCAGGCAAAATGAAGAGCACCTGAAGGCATAGAAGTGGAAAAAGCCAGTCTTCCTCTCCCAACCCCAGAGGAGTGCAATTAGGCAGGTGTGGCTGGTTCCCTGATTGCCTGTAGAGTACAAGTGAGAGACAAGGCTGTATCAGTGGGCAGGACCCACCACCTCCTGCAGGGATGTGCTCAGAAGTCTAGATTAAATGCTGGAAGAGAGCCCAGTAACTCATCCATGGCCTTGGAAAAGGATGATCCCTCTTCTACAGAAGACTTAAACTCAGAGCACCAACAAACTTTTAAAAATGTATTTCTAAGGCCAGGTGTGGTGGCTTACATCTGCTATATTAATACCAGCACTTTGGGATGCTGAAGTAAGAGGATCACTTGAGCCCAGAAGTTTGAGGCCAGCTTGGGCAACATAGTGAAACCCCATCTCTACCCCCCCAAAAAAAAAAAAAAAACAACTTAGCCAGGCATGGTGGCCCATGCTTATAGTCCCAGCTATTCAGGAGGCTGAGGCAGGAGAATCACTTGAACCCAGGAGTTCAAGATTATAGTGAGCAGTGATCATGCCACTGCACTCCTGGGTGACAGAGTGAGACCCTGTCTCAAAAAAAATGTATTTCTAATAGCATTATAATGGTAAAAGCAATAACTCTCACTGTCAGTATAAGGCACACAAATTTCAGGCTTACAGAGGTTTATCGCTTCTGTGCCCACTGAAAGCAAGATCAACCCACTATGTCTGAAAGTCATCAACAGAAAGGGAAGTAAAATTATTCTAGAAATAGGTAATCATCTGGAGAAGCAAAAAGGTGAGTATCATATGAAATGAAAAGGGGCCCACACACTTAGTGAAATTATGCTAATGGGGGAAATTGCATCATAACTCTGCACATATTTCTTCTTTCTTCAAGAAGCGTTGCTGTCAAAATGACTATAAAAGACAAAGAAATGGGAGGTGGGAGGAGGCTCTAAATTTCTAAAGGAGAGGTGTTGTCAAGGGCTGTGGCTGGATGGATTGCTGGTGATGGACAACTAGTATGATTCTCTCTGTTTGTCATCTGTCCTCTACTAATTCTACGAGGGATGAGACTCCTTAATTCCTGTTCTTCTCTGACAGCAGAAGCAGTTCTGTTTCGGAGGCTTCAGTGAGTGGCTGAGCTGGACACAGGCAAAGCGAGATAGACATGCATTTGGCGAAGATGGTCTCCCAGCCAACAATAGCAAACACCTTCTACCTAACATGTATCACAGCAGTTAGTTGGGGAGGTCTTCTAAAGAGAAGATACTGGAGACATATACAAAAGATCAAGTATTTCTATAAGGGATGCTATACTGAAAGAAATAAATGTTTAAAACTGTTTGGCCTTAGCACAAAACCCAAAGTGGAAACACAAACATCGTGCAAAACATCGAGTATATTCAAGGGCTGACTTCTTGTTTACGTTTCAATTTCATGTATAATACTACATTAGGCCAATTTCTGTGCCTTCAGTCATGTATAAACACTTAAAGGAGGGATAAAAATAGACTCTATTCAAAAATACAAGCTTATTCTTATTCCTAGCACCATATTTTACCTTTTATGGAATTTATATAAATGGAATCATATGGTATATAGTTTTTGTACATGGCTTCTTTTGTTTAATATTGTTTGTGAGGTTCACCCATGTTTCGTGTGTAGCAATCTTTCTTTCATTTTCATTGGTGTACAATATTCCATTGTATGAGTATACCATAATTTATTTATTCCTACTATTGTTGATGGGCATTTGGGTAATTTCCAGTTTGGGGCTATTATGAGTATTGCTGCTGTAAACATGTCTTCGGTGAACATATGTATATATATATATATCTGAAAGGTCATTGAGTATATGTGCTCAGCTTTAATAAATATTGCTGGTTTTGCTAAGTTGTTGTATCAATTTATAGTCTTGCCAGCAGTGTCAGAGCTTGTTGCTCCACATTATCACTAAGCACTTGGTATTACTTTTTTTTATATAAATTAATCTTTCTGGAGAGTATGAAGTAGTATCTCATTGTGGGTTTAATTTGCATTTTCTGGTGAATGATGTTGAACACCTTTTCATATGTTTATTGGCTATTCAATATACTCTTTGAAATGCCTTGTTTAAATCTTTTCTCATTGGATGTCTATATTTTTCTTACTGATTTGTAGGGGTTCATTTCTATTCTGGATTTAAGCAATTTGTCAGATATATGTACGACATATATCTTCTCTCATTCTGTGGCTTTTTCACTAGCTTAATGGTGTCTTGATGAATAAAAGTTCTTAAAATCAATAAGGCCTAATTTATCAATTTTTCCCTTTATGATTATTGCTTTTTGTAACCTATTTAAGAAGTCATTGCCCATCCTCAAGTCCTACAGACACTTTTCTATGTTAAAATCTAGGAAGTTTATTGTTTTACTTCTCACATTTAGGAGACCAATTTGAGGTTGACTTTTGTGTTTTATATGAGGTGATGGTTAAGACTTTCTTTTTCCCACGTGGGCGTCCATCTGGGCCCTTTCCCCATTGCACTGGAATGTCACTTGTTCATATGTATGTGAGCCTGTTCTTGGACTCTATTCTCTTCCATTAGTCAGTTTATCAGTTCAGACACTAATATTACGCTGTCTTAATTATTGTAGATGTATTAATGTAAGTCTTCTGATGGTTTTAGTTCTCTGATTTTGTTTTTCTTCAAGGTTGTTATGGATAATATTCATCCTTTTTGTTTTCTTATGAATTTAAAAACTTTTTTCATTTCCACAAAAGAAATCTACATTTGTATTAATTTATTTATATTTATTTTTTGAGACAGAGTCTCACTCTGTTGTCCCAGCTAGAGTGCCAAGGCATCAGCCTAGCTCACAGCAACCTCAAACTCCTGGGGTCAAGTGATCCTACTGCCTGAGCCTGCTGGAGAAGCTATGACTACAGGCATGTGCCACCATGCCTGGCTAATTTTTTCGATATATTTTTAGTTGTCCAGCTAATTTCTTTCTATTTTTTTAGTAGAGATGGGGTCTCGCTCTTGCTCAGGCTGGTCTTGAACTCCTGGGCTCAAACGATCCACCTGCCTCAGCCTCCCAGAGTGCTAGGGTTATAGGTGTGAGCCACCACATTTGGCCACCATTATTATTTTAAATTACTTACTTTCAAGTAAAATTAATGCCTCTACAATATGTGCCAATATCATCCAGCGCCATCCATTCCCCGGTTGGGAAGCTGTGTTAGTCAATTCAATGAAGACAACCAGGAATGGCGACAGCATTGTATCAAAAGTCTGGCTTTTAAGATGTGCATAGAGTCGTTTGGAGAATGCATCATTCCCTGTCAGAAGTGTTAAACTGGGAGACATTGTGATTTTTTTATGAAGTGGTGGAGATGTGTACTAGTGTGGTGGCCAAAAGAACAGCTGTCAATCAGGCACTTCAATTCCTTATCTCCAAGATGCAAAATAATAATTTTTAAAAAATTAACTTTGTTGAGGTATAATTTACACTTATACCTGTTCCTGTTTTAAGTGTGTAGTTCGACTAGTTTTAACAGAAGTATACACTCGTGTAATCACTACCTCAATGAAGATAAGGAATATTTCCGTCACCCCAAGATCATTCTTGCATCTCTTTGCAGGAGTCTCCCCATCCAGCCCTGGGCATAGGCAACCACGGATCTACTTTCTGCCACTGCATAGTAATTTTTCTTTTCTACGCCTTCATGTAAATAAAATCACAAGTACCTAATCTTGTGTCAGGCTTCTTTAGTTCATTAAAATCTTTTTGATATCCATCCATGCTACTTTGTGTGTCAATATTTTTGATAATTCTGATAATAATAATGTTTATTATTATTACTGAGTCATATTTTATTGTATGAATATTCTATACAGATGGTCCTGACTTAAGATGTTTCAACTTATGATTTTTTGCCTTGACGATGGTGTGAGAGTGATATGCATTCAGTAGATACAGTACTTTGAATTTTGAATTTTGAGATTTTTCCAGGCTAGTGATAATATGGTAAGATTCTCTCTGGTGATGCCGGGCAGTGGCAGCAAGCAGCAGCTCTGGTGAGCTACTCAATCGCGAGGATAAACAACCAATACTCTGCAGTGTACTCTGTTGCCGGATGATTTTGCCCAGTAGGCTAATGTAAGTGTTGTGAGCACATTTAAGGTAGACTAAACTAAGCTAGGATATTTTGTAGGGTAGATGTATTAAATGTATTTTCAACTTACGATATTTCCAACTTTTGATGGGTTTATCAGGATATAACTATATCATAAGTCAAGGAACATCTGTAATTTGTTTATACATTCACCTGTTGATGGGCATTTCGGTCATTTTCAATTTTTAGTTACTGTAAATTAAGCTTCTCTGAATATTCTTGATGACAATGATGACTAATAATATTGATAATCTTTTCATGATTACTGGTAATTCACGTATAGTCTTGTGAAGAATCTGTTCAACTCATCAATTTTTTTTTTTTTTTTGAGACAGAGTCTCCCTCTGTTGCCCGGGCTGTAGAGTGCCATGGCATCAGCCTAGCTCATAGCAACCTCAAACTCCTGGGCTCAAGCGATCCTTCTGCCTCAGCCTCCCGAGTAGCTGGGACTACAGGCATGTGCCACCATGCCCGGCTAATTTTTTCTATATATTTTTAGTTGGCCAAGTAATTTCTTTCTATTTTTAGTAGAGATGGGGTCTCACTCTTGCTCAGGCTGGTTTCAAACTCCTGACCTTGAGCGATAATCCCGCCTTGGCCTCCCAGAGTGCTAGGATTACAGGTATGAGCCACTGCGCTCGGCCTTGGCCATTATTTTTAATTGTATTCCCTGGAGATTTCCTGAAGAGCACTAGGCAGAGAGATGAAAAAATATTTGCTCATTTTTTCGACAAGTATTTTCTGAATGCCTGATGTGTGCCTGGCTCTGTTCTAGGTGCTGAAGATACAGCGATGAACACAATATACAAAAATCCCTGCCCTTGTGGAACTGAAATTTTAGACAGATGGCAAATAAGATAGATGAAGTGCAATATGCCAGGTTGGATTACATGCTATCAAGAAAAAAATAAAGGGGCATAGGGAGATAGAATGGTCAGGATAGGCCTTTTGGAAGAGGTGACATTTGAGAAGAATCTGAAAGGATGTGCACAACAGGGAGGCTTGTAGGTATGCAGGGAACAGCAGCAGCCCAGACAAAGGGAACAGCCAGTGCAAAGACCCTGAGGTCAGAATGAGATTGGTGTGTTCAAGGAACATCGAGGAGGCCAGAGTGGCTCTGGTGGATTGAGAGGGAGAATGGGAGGAGGTGAGAGACAACGCAGGACACTGTGGGCCACTGGAAGGGATTTGGGTTGTGCTCTGAGTAAGTGGGAGCCATGGGAGGGTTTTGAGCAGAGGAGGGAAATGATTTGACACAAGATCTCACAGGATCCCTCTGTCTGCCATGTGGGGGAACAGAGAGTGGGAGTTGAGGGCAGAAATTGGGAGCCCAAGGAGGTCAATGGGAGATGTGATGGTGGCTTGGGCCAGGGAAGCACAGAGAGAATATCAATCACATCATGTCGCTCTTCTTGCTTAAAACCTTCTCTGATTCTCTGTTAACCTCAGAATAAATCCCAAAACTTGACCATAGCCTGCAGGTCCCTAGAGGATGTCTGTCCCCCTCCCTACTTCCCTGTGATCTCAGGTCCCAATTGTCACTTCCCCTACCCTTAATTGCTCACTCATCTCTAGCCATCCGGGTGTCCTTTCTGATCCTCAGATGTGCCTCAGGCCCTTTGCACTTGCTGTCTCCTTTCTCTGAACCTCTCTTCGCTCCTTGTTTTTTTTTTCAATTTTATTGTGTGTATTTGAGGTTTACAGCATGATGTTATGAGATACCTATAGATAATAAAATGGTTATATAGTGAAGCAGATTAACATATCTATCATCTCACAAAGTTATTTTTTTGTGACAAGAACAGCTAAAATCTACTTAACAAAAATCCCTAATACAACACAATTTTATTGCTTTAGTTAGTCCTCATGTTGTACATTTGATCTCCAAATTTGTTCATCCTACACATCCGCTACTCTGTATCCTCTGGCCTACAGCTCCCCATCGTCTCCCCTTCCTCGGTAACCATGTTTCACTCTCTATTTCTGTGTATTTGATAGCTTTTAAAAAACACACTCCCTGGCTGGGCGCGGTGGCTCACGCCTGTAATCCTAGCACTGTGGGAGGCTGAGGTGGGAAGATCGCTCAAGGTCAGGAGTTTGAGACCAGCCCGAGCAAGAGCGAGACCCCATCTCTACTAAAAGTAGAAAGAACTTGGCTGCACAACTAAAGATATATAGAAAAAAAAAATTAGCCAGGCATGGTGGCACATGCCTATAGTCCCAGCTACTTGGGAGGCTGAGGCAGGAGGATCACTTGAGCCCAGGAGTTTGAGGTTGCTGTGAGCTAGGCTGATGTCACGGCACTCTAGCCTGGGCAACAGAGTGAGATTCTGTCTTAAAAAAAAAGAAAAACAAACAAACAAACCCCCCCCAAACATCAAGGCTAGTTGTCATCTTTACCTGAATCTTAACCCTGTCCTTAACCCAATACCAAAGTCTGTATCGATATTGATTGCTACTGATCCTGAACTTTAGCCCTAAGCTTATTCTTGATTTCTAATTCTAATTGGAACCAAAATCCAGTGTTAAGAGTTTCATCTTTTTTTTTTTAATTTTTAATTTTTATTTTTTTTTGAGACAGAGTCTCACTCTGTTGCCCGGGCTAGAGTGCCGTGGTGTCAGCCTAGCTCACAGCAACCTCCAACTCCTGGGCTCAAGCGATCCTCCTGCCTCAGCCTCCTGAGTAGCTGGGACTACAGGCATGTGCCACCATGCCCGGCTAATTTTTTCTATATATATCTTTAGTTGCCAATTAATTTCTTTCTATTTTTAGTAGAGACAGGGTCTCGTTCTTGCTCACGCTGGTTTCGAACTCCTGACCTTGAGCGATCCGTCTGACTGGGCCTCCCAGGGTGCTAGGATTACAGGCGTGAGCCACCGCGCCCGGCCAAGAGTTCCATCTTTGACTGTCCTCCTCTCTCACTTCCCACA